>VDFB02270651.1:764601680-764629892 GCA_007258455.2 Sequoia sempervirens
GTTTATTTAATTAACCTTATTTTATAAGATATTTGATTAAAGTTGTCTAGTTGTTTTGATTTAATTGTGAGTTAGTAGAATGTTAAATTGAAATACATAGTAAATTAAAAAGTGATTTAATTTATTAAAAGAGTATATAATTATTTTAAATTAATATTGTTGATAATAATTAAATTAAATGAATATTGATAAGGATAATTAAATATTATCTTTTATTAATATTAAATTAGAAAATCATGAGGAAATAATATCTTGATTAAATAAATTATTTTAATTAAAAAATTGTAGATAAGTGTACTTTTAAAAGCTGGAAAAAGGACCAATAGGAGGGAGGTTTTTTGAGAAAAGAAAGCACAAGAGCTTTATTGATCTTTATTTTGATTTATTATTTTTATGAGAAGATTATTCACACACAGCGGTTCTGCTCTGTTGTTTTTGGATCTGGAAAAGAAAAATAAAAAGAAAATATTTTTTGTTAAAAACTTTGAAAAAAAAATAATTGATTTGAAGATAGATAGATTCGAAAAGAGAGCTGCAGGAAGCGATCGAGAAGGAACTGCAGGAGGAATTCGGAAGGGGTTTCAGAAGGGATTCTTCTTCAGACGAAGGACTCCAGGTTTTCTTCTGTCATTTATCACTATTTCTGTTGTACTTTGAAACAATATTGTTTGATGTGTTTTGAAAAATTATGGAAATAAGTTCTCTGATTTTGGAATTCATTCGTATGAACCCTTAAACCCTTTTGTTGAAAACTTCAGAAAATCTTTCTTTGAAATTCTCCAATATAGTTAATAGGGAAATTTATTATTTGAAATAAAAAAAAATCATTGTATGATGGAATGAATTTATTTACCTGAGTAATTTAGCCTCTGGAATGAAAATCTGATTCTTTCTATTATTTATGTTATAAGTTGTAAAAGATTAAAAAATAATAATAATAATAATAAAAACAATACCTACATGTATTATTTCTATATAATCTATCTTTTCTTAAAAATCTGTAGTTGCTGCTCCTGTATATTCTATCTACTAATTATGTTCTACTGAATAATATATATATATATATATATATATATATATATATATATATATATATATATATATATATATATATATATATATATATATATATATATATATATATATATATATATTTGTTTCTATACAATATTATAAAACAGAAAAATAAATAAATAATATAATTGTAATTTAAAAGTGCTCTGAGAAGATCTACCATTTATTAGACTTCTGGAATAAAATATAACTAGAAAAGTTTGTGTCTGAATTTTGTACTTATACAGAATTAAAATATATTAAAATATAAATAAATAAAAATTATATATATAGATTAATATATTGGTTATATTAGTGAAATGATTTTATAAAATAAATTTGGTTAACCAAATTCGTGCCCGAACTGTCATGTATTCTTTTCGAAAAATGAAATTTTATGTACAAATTATGTTTGAAATTGCTAATTTCGAAGTCTTTTTTATGCGAATTCGTATTAAAAGTATTTATATAAATTTAAGAATAAATGAATAAATTAAAAATGAAATAAAATAAATTTTATTAAAGAAATTTCATTTAGTAAATTTATGGGGGAAAGGGGAGTGGTCGGCGGGCGCCGTACCACCCCCCGGCCCCAGTACTGTGCAGCAGCTGAAGGCTGCTGTACGCAGCCTAGTGGGGGCTGTGGCCTCCCTTGGGAGGGACACAGTACCTCCCTTGGGAGGTGCGTAGTACCTCTATACTTTTTAAAACAAAGTTAAAATTTAAAATTTGTTTTTTTTTTGTTTTATGCGTGGTGTTTATGATATGTTTTATATATATATTTTATATTAATTATATATATATATATATATTAATATATATATTATATATATTATTTTATATATATATAGATTAATGTTTATAAATATATATTATATATATTATCTATTAATTTTCATAATAAGATTTAAAAAGTAGGATTTTTGATTGATGTTTTATTTTTATTTATATATATATGTGTGTGTGTGTATACGCATATATATATATACACGTTGAGTATGTATGTTGGAATTATAAACTTAATATGATTATTTTTACAAGTTATTATAATATAGTGAGATTGAGAAGATTATGAATAAGCTATGTGATTATTAAATAAATTGAATAGTGCAACGTTATAGTATTGGTTTGTAAATTAGAAATAAATTGTGCTTTGAATTTTATCGAACTTTCTTGAGATGTTGATTTACGAGTTTGGTGAAGTTTATTGAGTTGTTGGCATTGTTCTATGATTTTCTCACTCTCGAGATTATTCATTTTATTTTATTTTAGTTGATGTTCTTTGAATAGGGTTTAGGTCATGTGGAAAACCCTAGAGTTAACTTTTCCAATTATAGGAACCTAATTTGTGTTTAGGACTTCCAGAGGTGGAGACATTGTTGTTTATTTTGATCTTGTAATTTGATGTTGTTCTTATGTTCTGGTTTTGGTTAATGAACATTTGGACTGTACCATTTGTGAATGTTATACGTATGATTTTGGGCGAGAGGGTTGTGCCTCGCGGTTGATCCATTGTTGGTTCAGTTTTCCTTGTGATACAATCCTGTTCAGTTGGATAATCTTGTGCTTGAGTGTCTAGAGAGAGTGGCTCTAGTGGGGGCTGGCGCACAAAGGGGCTATCAGGGTAACCCATGTAGAGTTGTATTAATCAGTGATAACTTAAGTAATAAACCACGGGTGGGGATTAAACACTAATAAGATAATTGTGAAGCCTCGTCTGCCTGTTAGTGCTATCACAGACTAAAGGGGACTGAGAAGGCCGTGGTTGGCAAGGTCATTGCCTTGTCCTCACGAAAGGTCAATGACTCTGCATGAGTGACCCTATGGAGCGGCGCCTTGAGATAGGTCGTCTGGAGAACCATAGATGGAGGCGGCACCTTAACTTGGTTGTCTGGAGAATCCATGTAGAGATGGAGGCGACACCTTGTGACAGGTTGTCTAGAGAATGCATGTGAAACCATGCGATGACACTCTCGTCTAACATTCTATTTGTGTTGATTTACTAAAGCCCTCTGGAAGCGATTTATTGATTTCTCTTTGGTTATTGTTGGATGTAGTCTTTGATATTATGTCTTGAGTTTCATTGATGTTGTGAGTGTGACTAGTTGTAATTTAGAAAGTGTTTTATTGTTATGTTCAACAGAGGTTTGTTGTTGTGCCTTTTGGATTTGTCGTTGTTGAGTTTCTAAGTGTCCTTTGATGTTTAGTTGTCTGTCTGGAGTTAGTATTGTGTTACTGTTAGACGTGCTTGGTCGGGGATCCTTCCTTGTCTACTCCCAGCATGGGGGTGGTTGGGTGGAATGTGCTTCTCACCCCGTTGGGTTTCCCTTTCTGTTGCAGATGTATCTTTTATCGCAGGTTTTTGGTGGATGTTGATGATCCAATAATTCTTTGTACCGGATGTATGTTATACCTCAGATGTAATGTATTCATTGATGTATTATCTCCCACGTGTGTTGGGATGACCTTGTTGTAAATTGTATATGTGGTTATTGAGATGTATGTTCAGACAGTTGTATTTTACTATCTTTTGGATGTGATGTATATTCAGGCCTTGTATTTATTCAAGAACTGTCACTTGTAATAGTTGGTTATGTTATGTTGTATCTATCAAAATATGTACACTTTATATCTTTATAAATCTATGTATTGTCACATGTGCATATGGTATTAATATGGTTATTGTTTAATAGATATTTTAAATGATGAAATGAGAATGAATGGATTTATGTAACTGTTTAATTATGGTTTAATATATTATCATTGTTATGGGTTAGTGTAGTGATGTCACATCGTGTACCCCAATGGAACTAGTCGTGTAACTTAATACATTGTTATATTGGAATACTTAAGTAAGTTATTATGTTCTTTAAAAAAAAAAAATGTTCTGTTGTTATTAGTTCCTTTGGGGTTCGCACGCCGGGGCGTTACATTAAGAGAGTGACCTTAATAATGATGTTGTGGTGGTAATAAAAGTTTTGCATGCAACATGGTGTTGACAATAGAAGTGTTGTTTTAACAACAATTGTTTCTTCTACATGGATATAATGATATCACCATTTTGGTGATGATTAAAACAAAATTATTATTTTCCAAGGCTTGGGATATGAGTAATTAAGATCACTATAACATCATGTTGGGAAGTGAGATTGCTATGGTAAAATTAAGAGACATGTAGTTAAACAACAATAGTGTGATATTCATTTTCATGAAATTAAGTGTAGATTCATTGAAGATAATATTATGAAGGGGAAATTTTATTGTGGGGCTATTGTCAATAAGGGTATTGGGGGCCATTGGTTAAAGTTAATGTTACATTAAATGATTAAAGGATAGAAAATAAATTTAGTAAGGATTGATCAAGAATTTTAAAATAATAATATGATATGGAGTGGTTACAATATTGATAGTATTATTATTATTGGTGTTAATAGTATTATTGCTTTATTTAAAAAAATAAAATTGTGTAGGTTTCTAGGTCAAAATTTCAGGCATGACATAAACCTACACTACCTCTTTTGTTTGAACATAAAAAAGTAACAATAATCAAACAACAATATTTTTACTTTAAAGAAACTATAATTCTATATTAGATAATTGTCAATGAACTAAATAAAAACATATTATTCCTATATTAAAATTAATAATCGCTCTCCCACTATCTAGAATAATTAATATACACTAGAATATTTAGAAACAAAACTAGAAATCACCTAAAGTAATTGAACTTGAAAAATTTAACAAACTACTAATTTTAGCAACATTACATTCAAGTGCAAACAAGCTAATAACTATCTCTTATACTCTACATGTCCAAATAAGTTTACAGAGTGACTTACAACCCAATTTCATGATCAAATACAAATCCGTTAAATCTAAAATTTTAAAAGTTTGATAATAAAACACTAAAATATAAGCCTAAGATGGTTGAATAAGGCCCTGACATCAAGAATTTTACTATAAAAGTTAAAAATTATATTATCATTCCCAAAAAGCTAAACAAAATACATTTTATAAGGTTATTGGTTTTAAAATAAATCCCCAATCTACTATACAACATAGTTATGATGTAGAAAACTAATAAGAACTGAAAACTATCTAAAACAACTAAAATTTCTAAATCTAGCAAATTACTATTTTTACGAACATTACATTCAAGAATAAATGATCTAATAATTATTGTTTATCCTATACATGTCCATTAAGTCTAGAATTTCAAAAATACTCGAATAAAATACTAAATAATAATTTTGAGGTTTTAGATAGTCAAGTTTGACCCTTAAAAATGTTGAAACAACATTAACTTGGAGCAAGTGAGTTATAAAAAATTCAAACTCTGAGATATTTAATCTAAAAGAATGGAATCAATTGGTTTCTTGTGTCAAAAATTATGACCTCCAAAAATTACGTTCCCACATAAATTATGTAAGCATGACTTATAGATTTATGAAAGATGAGCCCTAGCACATTCATAGAGATGTCATAGAATAGCAACAATGCCTTGCTATTTCTATTTCTAGATATTGCTTCATATTCTTGGCACCTCCTATGTTGTAAACATGTTTCTTTGATCTAATCAAATTTAAAAGTCTATGTATATAAATATATATCATGATATTTCTTATAGTTAGATTATTTAAATTGACAAAAAATATTGTACTTTAATTAGTACACACATGTAATGTGAGTTAATGTAATTCTAGATTTAAAGTAGTTTAATAAATATATATTATGCGAATGGAACCTATTTTTTTTAAATCAGTTTTAAGAAAAATAGACTTATTATGCTTCTAATAAACATTCCCTTTTCAAGACAAAAGAAAAAAATCATATTATCCATAATGGTTCACAAGGTAATCAATACTCTCACTTCAATAAAATAAAATATTTTTTCTTGGAATATAAATTAAAGAAAAAATATATATAGCAATAAAGAATCACAATTTCATCACTTAATACTAGGTAATTAGTTTAATATATTAAATTCAATAGTTAATTTATAAAATTTTACTTAAATGCCATGAAAAAAAATAAAAAATAAAACTTCTTTTATATGGATATTTTTATTGTAGGAATCAGCATGATCAGTGATGCTGACATGACATGCCCTCTAGTACCACACAAGGGGGGAGACTGGACCTCATGACCTCTTGCCTACAATAGAATTTTTTAGCCAATTGAGCCAAGACCATTGCCCCTTCTTTTATATAAATCTCAACCTTACTATATTTTAACAATATTTTATCCTCAACCAAAAGAAAGGCCTAATGAATATTCCCCTATCAAGACCCAAAAAATCTTATTCTCCATAATTTGGCTAACATGTGAGGTACTCAAAATTTCCCTTCAATAAATAATTAAACCTTATTATTTAGAATAGAAATTAAATGAAGTCTATGTGCCTACTAATAAAAATTCTATCCCAATTTTATCTCCAACACAAAAAATTATTGCCTTCTAGAAGATGAATTATATGAAATCTACATCAATCAATAAAGAAATAATAAATAGTTCACCTTAATCATGTCGAATTCTTATTGTTTTTAATATGCATTAAATAAAATCTACATCTATCAATAAATAAACTTCTTTCCATCTCTCAATATTATGAGTAATCCACTATATTAGAGTCAATAAAATTAATTTGCAAAATATTAATTAAAGTTAATGAAAAAGTAAATATATTATTTAACCTTCTCTCATGGCTTACAATGTTACTTTAATTTAACATCTCTCCAACAATTATTTTTTAAAGAAAAAAAATGATTTTATTGCCCATATTTGTCAACATGTTAAGGTAATTATTATTATTTTTTATTAGAAGAATGTCATTGTTCATAATACAAATTAAATGGAGCTTACATTTATCAATGAAGAAGACCCTCATCATTTCCTCTCCATAATAAAAGTCATTCCCTCTAGAAGATAATTAAATGAAGTCTACATCAATAATTAAAGAAGATATTCAATATTTCTCTATAAAAATATTTTAAAAAGTCTTACTATTTGGAATACAATTGAAATAAACTTTACATTTATCATCAAAGAAGTAGCATTTCATCTATTGATATTACGACTAATCTAGTAGAATAAATTCAATAGTTAATTTGTAAAATTTTAATTTTCATGAGAAAATAAATATATTATCTATCATTCTTTTGTATGGCTTCCAACTTTACTAGATGTAACGCCCCACCACACAACCCTAGGGGAAGTTGCAATTAATGACTCAATTGCAACAAATTTTTTTTGTTTAAGAACAAATAACATGCAAGTTCACTACCCATTGCCAACAACCCCTAAAGTTACGAGACTGAGTTTACTTAAACCCAAACAAGAAACATGAATTAAAACCATAACATTTAATTAGTTAACAAATTAAATACACATACATTCCATACATGATAAAATTACATCAAAGGCATAAGAGATACCACATGTTTTTGATAATATAATTTACAATATGATTACAACTCTCATTCCCCGAATGAGTTAAATCCAATAAACATGATTATAAATTATATCTTCCACCTCGATACAAAGAGGGGTAATAAATTACAATAATAACTGAAAGGAATAAAGCATGAAAGTAACTGGATCCTACAAGCTCTCCAATTGGAAATCTTTTCCACACGAACAAAAGGATGACCCAATGGATTAAGGTGCACGTTCCTCCCAACCATGTGATACCCGAAGGCTCACCCCCCATGCTAGGAGATAGTAACAAGGAATCCTATACAAGGCCATCAACCACTAGACATAAGCTAACTCACATTGACACAACTGATTTCATGAACCATACAACCATACGAATAACACAAGTACAACTCTAAAATCAATTATATAGGTCACATTGCTTCCAGAAATAAAATAGATCGATTATGATAAGAAGACCATACACATAAAACCAAATACCAACTGTTGTTGTAGAAATAGTGTCATCACATAGCTCGACATGGGATATCCTCTAGGAATCTTCATAGGCTCCGACCCCCACTATGAGTTGTCCTAGTGGCCTTTACTGAATCCCGACACCCATACTCACTCATGTAGAATCAAATAACTCTCATAAAGACAAGATAGATGACCTTGCCATTCCAGGCCTTCCCACTCATCCCAAGCCTATACGAGCACTTGTGCCCATGAGTGAGGCTCAATTGTCTTAATTAGTGTGAAATACTACCTAACTTCTAAGTACATTGATTTAATTATCACTTGATTAAACCACCTCTGAAGGTTATCCAGTTTACCTGTTTGGGCTATGGCCCCTAACAGAAGCCACTCTTCTAATTGACAACATACCAAACAAAACCAATCACCAAGGGAATCCCAAGTGCATATCAACAAGATAAAACCACTCCAACTCTAGGAGGAAGATATGAAGAAATCTCACTCCAAACACAAGAGGAAAAAAAATTCAAACCCTTCTCCAAACATTGGAGACAACAAAAAACCTAATCCACTCCTTCCAAAGGAGGCACAAACCACATAACCCACTCCTAATACCAAGGAGGCACAAGCCATCCCCGTTCATGAAAATTAGGTAAAACGCTGGATACAATTAGACGCACTACCTAAGGCAATACTACAACCCCAAATCTGGAAGACTTACATAAAAATAGACACAATTTCCCAACACTGAGAATGAACAAGAACATCACTAGAAAACATTTCAGGCAATTTAAATAAACTAATGTTAGGATTTCCTAAATACAATCAACTTGATCAATGTTACATGCAATTATTCAAAAATAAATAAAATTTAATTTGCAACATTGAGAAATTTAAAACCAATGATTTAACTCCATGTTTCTCAATCATACAAAATAATCAAATCAACTTGCTAGATAAAATCATTTGATTGAATTAAAAAACAATTTTTATTTCAACTACGATAATGAAATAATCACTTTAAAATTAATTATATTTTTAATATACACATATATATTAAATATATAATTATTATTTAAATATTTCTATTTAAAAACAACCATCTAAATTAATTTAAAAATACATAATATATATATATACATTACATATATATACACAAAATATGCAAAAAAAAATTACAAAAATAAAAAACAACACAACAGCCACACATAAGGGCCGCGGGCCCCTCCCAAAGGGAGAGGCCTAGTTGCCCACGCAGCCTCCCCTCTTTTGGGGGTGCACTGTGTGGGTAGCGTTGATTCCTTTGGAGGCAGCGACACTGCCTCCACAGCGTCTCCCATGGGGGGTGGTTGTGGGGGCAGAGCCCAACCTCCCCTCCCTTAAAGTTTTTTGTTAATAATTTTTTTTTAATATATAAATTTTCTCAAAAAAAATAGAGAAACTAAAGCTTTGTTTTCTGATTTAGGGTTTTTTCTTCAATAAGAAAAAAATAATTAAAATTTGGGTAAATGTTTTTGAAAACAAAAAAATTCCCAGCATGGATTTTATACAAATATATATATATATATACATGTACATGTATATATATACATGTACATGTATATATATATACATGTATATATATACATATACATGTATATATATACATTTATATATATATACAAATTTCCATTGTTTTAATACATTCAAGCTATATGCAAAAAAAATTCCTCCAAAACAAAATACATAGCAAAATAATTTGCAAGCACAAATTCTTATTTCCTAATTCATAACATAAATTCTTTTTGTTCATCTTTCTATTTTCTATGGTTTGATTATTTCTTTGTTTTCTTTCCCATGATTTCAATAGAGTTTTCGCAAGTTTTGAAACAAGATTTGACATGGGTTTTCCTTCCAAATCAAATAGAATCTAAATCTTTTCCAACAACATATAAAAATTTGAAAACTCTTTCAAAATGAAAATAAAAATCATAGAAAGAAACCTGGTTTTTTCTCCAGGCTAAGAAAGATTGCCAATGGTGCTTTCAAATCTTATTTTGTTTCTAGCTCATCCAAGAAGCCAATCTTCTTCTTCAAATCCAAAAAAAAACCACAGCAAATCCTTTCCTCTTCTCTTCTTTTTTTCAATCCCCTTTTTTTTTGTCTCCACAAATTCAAAATTTCCATTCGAAAATGAAATGCCAAAAAAAACTTTCATAGAGTTTCCCCAAATTTAGTCAAACCCCTAAAAATATTCCATCCACCTAATTTATTGCAAATTTGGAGATATTTTCATTTTTAAAATTTAAAACAAAATTGCTTCCAAAATGGATTTTTTCATATATTTTAAAAAAATCTTTTTTTAACAAAAAAGGTAGTTAACTTTTTTAAAAAGAAAATTCTTTTACACAATATTTTCAAAAAGTGCAATTGAAAACATGATTTTCATTTTTTTAATTTAAATCAAAATATCCAATAATGTCAAAACAACTAACTTAATTCAATTTATCACCATTAACTTAATTAATCAATAAACTAAATCTAATCCAAGATTAGATTATTTTATTAATTAAATTTAATTAATCAATAAAATAATTAACATTCTAAAATTGCAACCAACTATATTTAAACATAAATTTAACTACCCAAGCCATTTATTTACCTTTATAATTTGAAATTAAATAAAAACCAAGGTGAAAAGGACAACATTAAAACAACTAAACCCGACTACAACCTGACAACACACTATGGCTAGGGTGATGATTTGGCATAGAAAACCTAGCTACTATCTCCCAATCAAATACCATTGGACAATGGACATGCTCAACCTGTGAAATCAAGTGGAGTCGATGTCCTGTACCTGTCAACCTGTGAGAAAAGAGTATATCGAACATGCATATATATATGATATAATAAAACACATCGTGAAGAGGAAATCTCAGAATCGTAGGGCGCTCGCAAGTGAGTGATACAATCCCATCCCCTTCACCAATATAGACTTTCTAAATAACGAGTCTAACATCAATAATATAATCAAAAGCATAAAGCATCTTTAATTAAATATTTGTTATGCTAATTCAAAACATGCCATAATGATAACATTAGAATAAAATTCCATCACATCAAAATATCACATACACATCGCTTAATAGTTTGTGATCAAATAGTAACCAAGTACCAAGTCAAGGTGCTAACAAAAATAAAGCATACATAGAAGAACACTGTTCGATCAAAAAAGAGAAAAATGGAGGGGTGCTACACAAGAATTAAAAAAAAATCCTTCTTTTTTTTAACCAAAATTCTCTTTCAAAACAAAAAAAAAATTATACATTTAACTGACATTTCTTTTCAAGACTTAAAAAAAAAAATCTTATTTTTCATAATGGTTGACAAATAAGGTAATAAATATCTTCTCTTCAATAGAAGAAAGTCTTATTGTTTAGGTACAAATTAAATTATATCTATATCACAATAAAGAGGTTCATCCACATTTCCTCTCCAAAGGACAAAAATCTTTCCATCTAGAAGATGGATTTTAAAATGAACTCTATATCAGTCAGAAAATACAAAAAATAATGAATATTTCCTCTTAGACACATAAAAATCTTATTATTTCAAATACAACCTAAATTAACTCTACATGTGTCAATGAAAAAGACTATTTCCTTTCCCAACACATTAAAGAATTAATCTTTCAAATTTAGTTTATTAAAATCTAAATAAAGAAGATAATGAATAAGTCTCTCAAATATTAAAAAGTCTTCATTTTTGTAGTTGGATTTAAATGAAGTCTATATCTATGAATAAAGAATGCAACTACCATTTCCTCTTTTAACACGTTGAATTTTGACCCTTTAAAAACAAACTCAATCATATCTAAATCAATCAACAAAATTTTGTCTCTCACAATTTTTCTAAAAGATATTAAGTAAAATCCACATCAACGAACAAAATAGATAATCAATATTTATTACCAGGCTGTTTCGACAATTAATTAAACAAAGGGGGGAAATTATTAGCATGGACACTTTTAATTGTATTTAAGAGTATACCAGATTGAGCATTTATTGTGTATATGAGTTGTTGATATTTATCAAATATATAAAATGTTTTATTTTAATTTATAAGGCTAATAAATTAACTATTATAAATCAATAATATAATATAGATAAACCAATTAAGATTAATAAATGTAATGAAATAAATGTTTTTTATTATATGAAGTAATGAATAGTTATAGGGAATATGAGAAATATATTGAATAAACCCATTTCAATGCTTCAAATCATATGAGAAATATATTAAATTTAAGTCATTTGGTGTGTGCCAAATGCAAAAGGTAAACAAAAGACAAAAACACATTTTGAAACCTCATTTCACTTCAACCCGTGGCTTGGCTTGGAGGATTTAAGGTCTACAACCCACGCTCACCAAATATCATCCATTATTTGCATCCTTAGATTGTTATTTTTCATGAGGATGTCACCAACACGTCAAAGAAGTCGAAGATTGTGAAGAGGTATGTATTTTTATTCTATTTATTTCAAATTTGATTTAGAATGCAGATTGAAATAGGTTTTTATAATAAAATTTTGTTCTAATTCTCAGGGAATGAATTTCCACCTCCAAACATTGAGAAGTCACAGTCACCCCCTTAGGAAGAGTCTCCTATTCAAGAACAACCTCAAACGCCTCCATAAATTCATAGGCATCCTCAAGGAACACAAGAAGATATTCTAAAACAAATTGAAAACAATAAAAGAGACATTGAACAATTAATTGGAAGATTAATCGAGCATGTCGAAACCCACCCTTATAGGAGAGGGATTGTTGAATCATTGAAGTCAATTGTATCTTATGTAGGAGAAATTAGTGAGAAAATAAATTTTTGGTCAAATAAGAGGCATGAGATGAGACAATATTATGCTAAAGGTTTGCCATATGCAGATGTTAAAAAAAAAAAAAATAGCAAAGCCGACTTGCATGCCCTATTTACAAACCCAAAAACCAATGCACCTTTGTCTCATACATGTAGGAGGTTCCCCATCCATTGATGCCACCATGAGTTAATTAAAAATTAGATTTTGGAGCGATGGTGGATAGTATTTGAAAAACCTCCATGCAATAACCATGAGGTACCACAATACTTTTTGAGGAAACTCTGTTGTGAGTTTATCCTCAAAAAGATGCCAAATTATTTTGACATCTTAGACTTTCAGGGTAGAGGTGGGGGCTCCACACATGATAGACCTGTTGCACGAGGTAATCCACAGTTGGCACCGAGACCCAAGTGGCCAAACCCATCGTGGAGCATGTCGTCATTCCTTCCATTGTTAAGGATAGTGTAGAGGTGGACACACTGGAGTCAATTGGATCACTCAACCATACCATTTTATAGTGTGTGAGGTGTCTAGTAGATCGTGGTGTGGAGGAGACGTGTAGACCCCAAGCTCCACCCCACCATTGTGGTGCTTGTGGTGTAGTTTTCACATACGATTATATGAGTGCTCGGGATGTACCTACATAGTCTACATCGATTGCAAAGGTGATGGATTTCATAGATGATTTGTTGAATGATACATTCAACATTGACACTTAGGTAAAATTCAACAAGCTCATCTAATGTTGTTTATTAAATTATATTTTGAAATTTAAGAATAAGTAAATTAGTAGAATTTTGATACAGATGAAATTTCAGGGTTGAAGTGTTCATGAGACGTGCCCCATTCCTACAAAATCTTAAATTTGGTCTTGACGTTGAGTCCATAGGTATGAAACTAGTATTAAAGATATTATTATTGCATTTGAACAATTGAATGTTATATTTGAATGTTTGTCTCATAACATACTTTAGATTTCAAACAATTTCCTAGTGAACCTTCGACCTCCACACCTCAAAATTCATTTCCTCAAACAACTTACACTCAGGTAGCCTTTATTCAATAATGGTGTTGTAAAACAATGTTAGCTAGTTTTCATAATTTTTCATATACAAATCTAAAAATTTGATGAGAAACACAAACATTGCATTTGTATTCCCTTAGCATGTCACATTATCTTCTCCTAATTCACTTTTTGTTCCTTTATTCCTTCCTAATCCCATCCCATTAACATTTAACTGTTCACCCTACCATTTACTCTTTCATTTACCATTTGCAGATGTTTACATTAGACAACAAGCTAGTGATGTTGTTGGCATGATGGAGCACGAAGTTGTTGCAGCAATAGCCATTTTTGATCCATTGAGAGAGGCATGCAATAGATTAGTCAATTTGACATTATATTTTCTCTTTTATGGTCTATTATAGAAAAAATTCATGATAGTTTTGTGTAGCTTAATTTCTATCTTGATGGTTGCTATAGGTGGTTGTCACTCTAGATCGTGGACATGGTAATAGTGTAAATGTGAATGATGACTATCTATATGCGGTAAGTGATTATATTTTTTTATATGTCATTCCACAATTCAATTTCTGTGTATTAATATCTTTACATTTTATTGCATCAATTGAAGGTCTAGAGTGAAGAGAGGAGGACTAGCAAGTATGTTCAAAAGATGAGAGAACCAACAGTCACTCCATCCAACTAAATTTTGAAGGCAGCATAGGATCTATTTCCTTCCCCTGGAGGCAAATGACTATATTAGGGTCATTTGTTGTATGTCTATGTGGCATTTTGGAACATATGTTTTGTACTATCGATATATACGTGACATTTTATGTCCATAATATGGCTCCTTTGTACTATGCTTGTATGGATTTTTTGGATATATTGTATATAGTTTTATCAATATATATCATTGTAAACCTTATGGATTTTTGATTAAAAAATCTTATTTTGCCACTACCATTCTTGAATGATGTTATCATGTGTATTGTGTAAATTGTATGCTTGAATGTTGTAGGCATGGATTTTGTTTACATCTAATGCTTAATTAATTATTGTCGATTGCTCAAGAAGCTCCATCTAAAGTGTATTGTGTAAATAAGCTCCATTCCCGGTGGTTTGTATCCTTTGAAATGTTTCAATTACTTGTGCCTCACTTACTCCCATGTATACTTCACTTATTCACATGTATACTTCACTTATTGACATGTATACTTCACGTATAGTGCATGTATTCACGTGTATGCCTCATGCTTCCAATGCATAGAAGCAAAAATATTTTGGGGAAAATTTTGACAAACCAAAAGTATAAGAGTTTTTTAAAAAGTCGAGAAAAAATCATATTTAAAAAAAACATATAAAAATGTAGAGTTCAAGAGATAAAATCTATTTATTTTGGAATTGAAAGGTATTTCCATAGCATATAGAGATATAGAGAGAAAATATAATAAATATTTTAACTAATGAATTGTAAAAAATATTTTTTTGTAGTTTATATTCATATCATTGATTACATTTTATTGCACATCTTTCAAAGTCAAAGCATTACTTCACACTACATAAATAATAACTAGATGTTGATAGATGACAAAATTTTAATTACAATATAGTTTTTACAAAGTCAACCTAAGTAGCTATGCAATTACTTCACATTGCATAGCTAATATGTAGGAGCAGCTACCAATTGCATTTTCTTATCATGGCATTCTATGAGGCCAGATTTCTTTGACACATTTTATCAAATAGTTCACTACCTTGTCTATATTACCACATTTTTCATACATGTCTACCAAAGTATTTTGTCAAAAAATTCACTACCTTGTTTCTATGGCTAAAATCATAAAACAAGTGCTTTCAAACAAGCTATGGATGCTCAGAAAAAATCTATCAAAAGCATAATAGCAAGCAATACTATAGACAAGGCAATGAACTGCTTGAAAAAAATTGCCTAAAAGAAATGTGGTTTCATGGTGATGGAATGCATGACATGAAAATTGCTATGGATTTTCATGCCATTCCATCACCATGAGACCACATTTCTTTGAGGCATTTTTTCAGACAATTCATTGTCTTATCTATGCTACCACATTTTTTGTACATGTTTACAAAAGAATTTTATCAAACAGTTCATTACCTTGCTGCTATGGCTAAAAGACTAAAATAGGTGCTTGCAAACAAGCTATGGATGCTTGGAAAAAATATATCAAAGCATAATAAGAAGCAATAGCATAGAAAAGGTAGTGAACTATTCAAAAAAATGCCTCAAAGGAATGTGGTCTCAATGTGCTTGTCACGGCATTCCATCACCAAGAGAACACATTTCTTTGAGGGTTTTTTTTCAAACAGTTCACTGCCTTGTCTATGCTACCACATTTTTCATACATGTCTACCAAAGCATTTTATCAATCAATTCACTGCCTTGCTGCTATGGCTAAAAGTCTAAAATAGGTGCTTTCAAACAAGCTATATGGATGCTTGGAAAAAATCCATCAAAGCGTAATAGTAAGCAATAACATAGACAAGGTAACGAAATATTTGAAAAAATTCCTCAAAGGAATGTGGTCTCATGGTGATGGAATGCCATGACAAGAAAATTCCCTATATTTTCATGGCATTCCATTACCATGAGACCACATTTCTTTGAGGCATTTTTTCAAATAGTTTACTACCTTGTTTATGCTACCACATTTTTCATACATGTCTACCAAAGCATTTTATCAAACAATTCACTGTCTTGCCACTATGGCTAAGAGCCTACACCAAGTGCTTTCAGAAAAGTGATGGATGCTTGGAAAAAATCTATCAAAGAATAATAGTAAGTGAAAGAATAGACAAGGTAGTGAACTGGTAGTATGCGATGGATGCTCCCATATTTTACAAATGAGGGGTGAGCTCAATTTATAGGCTCCTCGAATACAAGTCAATGGCCAAGATTTATTTCAAATCAACGAATGAGATTAAAAAATAAAACCCTAATTAGGGTTTGTCACAACTAACTACCTCTCGACCAATGAGAAAATTACATTTGGGGACACTTTTTATTTTGCTAAATATAAACCAACAATAAAAAGTTGTTGCATTATGAAGTGTCAAGCTCATTGAACCTAGACATGCTAGCTTGGTACAATTTGATTGGTTGGAAGATGAAAAGGCACCATCTTAGCGTGTTGGATGTCCCTTTGATCTTGGCCTAAGGCGGACTTCAAGATATGTTTTCCATCTCCTATTTTCAGATTGGGGCAGACTTTAAGTTGTCTTTTCCATGTATGCTTTTAGCTAGGTTGACTTTACATTGTCTTTTCCATGTATGCTTTGAGTTGGGTGGACTTTACCTTTGTCTTGGAAAAGCATTATTCAATCCAAGGGTGGGCTTGATAGTATTTTGGACATATATTTTCTTTCCCAAGTGAACCTTGCATCATCTTGGACATTTTCCTTGACCATGGGAATGGTGGACTTTGCTTGTGCCTTGCCAAGATTGGGTGAACTTGCTCTTGACTTAGACATGCTTATTTTCCTTCCAAGAAAAAACTAAGAGAGGTTATTGTAGAGGAGTACAACATGATCCCATAGTATTAGATGAAAAATTTCTAAGCATCACGGTGTTTGAGTAATGTCATGCTGAAGTTTGCAGCCATTTTGCACTTTAGACTCTTAAGGGATTCAGCTAATTAAATGTAGCTCAGAGCGATTCAGTGTCTTTGGGTGTGAAAGAGGACCATTCCTAGCATAAAAATACCAACTCACATGTGTTGGAATAGTTATTTTGGTCACACGAGTTGCAAAGAGAAAGTTGCACCACTTTGCAACTTTGCACTACTTGCATTTAACAACTTTTTGCCTAAGCGAAATCTCACCAGCATAGGAAAATGCCTCTGAGATAGAAAAAACTGAGAGAGGTTATTGTAGAGGGGCACAAAATGAAAACATAGGCTTAGACAAGAATTTTCTAAGTATCACACTGTTTGAGTGACGTTATGCTGATGTTTGCAGCCATTTTGCACTTCAGACTCTTAAGGGATTCAACCGGTTGAATGTAGCTTAGAGAGATTCGGCACGTTTGTGTGAAAAAAAGGACCATGCCTAATGTAAATGTACCCACTCAAATGTGTTGGAATAGTTAGTTTGGTTACACAAGTTGCAGAACGAAAGTTGCACCACTTTGCAACTTTGCACTACTTGCATTTGACAACTTTTTTCCCAAGCAAAATCTTGCCGCCACAAGAAAACACCTTAGAGATAACAAAAACAAAAAAAGGTTATTGTAGAGGGGCACAAAAATATCCCATAGGCTTAGACAAGATGTTTCTAAACATAATGGTGTCTAAGTAACGTCATGCTGAAGTTTGCAGCCATTTTTCACTTCGGAGTCTTAAGGGATTAGGCCAGTTGAACATAGCTCGAAGTGATTCAGCTTGTTTGGGTGTGAAAGAGGACCATTCATAGTGTAATAATACCCACTCAAATGCGTTGAAATAGTTAGTATGGTTACATGAGTTGCAAAACAAAATTTGCACCACTTTGCAACTTTACAGTAGCTGCATTTGAAAACTTTTCTCCCAAGCAAAATCTCACCACCACAAGAAAATGTCTCTGAGATAGCAAAAACCAATAGAGGTTACTGTAGAGAGGCACAAAAAAAATCCCATAGGCTTAGATGAGAAGTTTCTGAGCATAACGGTGTTTGAGTTACATCATGCTAAAGTTTGCAGCCATTTTGCACTTCAACCTCTTAAGGGATTCAACTAGTTGAATGTAGCTTAGAGAAATTTGGTGCATTTGGGTGTGAAAGAGGACCATTTCTAGCACAAAAATACCTACTTAGACATTTTGCAATAGTTATTTTGGTCACACAAGTTGCAGAACGAAAGCTATACCACTTTGCAACTTTGCACTACTTGTATTTGAGAACTTTTTCCCCTTGCAAAATCTCACTGCCACAAGAAAACGCCTCCGAGATAGAAAAAATTGAGAGAGGTTATTATATAGGGTCACAATAAAATCCCATAGCCTTAGATGAGAAGTGTCTAAGTGTCAAGGTGTCCGAGTAACGTCATGCTGAATTTTGTAGCCATTTTGCACTTCTGACTCTTAAGGGATTCAGCCAGTCGAACGTAGCTCAGAGTGATTCGACATGTTTGGGTGAGAAAGAGGACTATTCCTAGTGTAAAAATACCCACTTAGATGCATTGGAACAATTATTTTGGTCACATGAGTTGCAAAATAAAAGTTGCACCACTTTGCAACTTTGCACTACTCGCATTTGACAACTTTTTCCCCAATCGAAATCTCGCCGCCACAGGAAAATGCCTCCAAGATAGTGAAAAGAGAAAGAAATTATTGTAGAGGGGAAAAATATGATCCCATAGGCTTAGATGAGAAGTTTCTAAGCATCACAATGTCCAAGTAACATCATGTGAAGCTTGCAGCCATTTTGCACTTCAAACTCTTAATGGATTCAACTAGTTTCTTAAGGGATTTAGCCAATTGAACGTAGTTCGAAGTGATTCAGCACATTTTGGTGAAAAATAGGACCATGCCTAGTGTAAACTTACCCACTCGGATGTGTTGGAAAAGTTAGTTTGGTCACACAAGTTGCAGAACGAAAGTTGCACCACTTTGCAACTTTGCACTACTTACATTTGACAACTTTTTCCCTAAGTGAAATATCGCCACCACAAGAAAAAAAATATGAGATAGCGAAAACCTCAAAGTTATTGTAGAGGATCACAACATGATCACACAGGCTCAAATGAGAAGTTTCTAAGCATCATGGTGTCCAAGTAACGTCATGCTAAAGTTTGCAGCCATTTTGCTCTTTAGACTCTTAAGGGATTTAGTCAGTTGAATGTAGCTCAGAGTGATTCAATGTGTTTTGGTGTGAAAGTAGACCATTCCTAGTGTAAGCGTACCCACTCAGACATGTTGGAACAGTTATTTTAGTCACATGAGTTATAGAATAATATTTGCGCCACTTTGCAACTTTACACTACTTACATTTGACAACTGTTTCCCCAACCAAAATCTCACCGCCACAGGAAAATGCCACCAAGATAGAAAAAAATGAGAGAGGTTATTGTAGAGGAGCTCAACAGAATTCCATGTGCTTAGACAAGAATTTTCTAAGTATCACAGTGTCTGAGTAACATCATACTAAAGTTTGTAGGCATTTTGCACTTCAAACTCTTAAGAGATTCAGCCGGTTGAACGTAGTTTAAACCGATTTGACGCATTTGGGTGAAAAAGAGGACCATGCCTAGCATAAAAGTACCCATTTGGATGCATTTGCATAGTTATTTTGGTCACACAAGTTGTAGAACGAAAGTTGCACCACTTTGCAACTTTGCACTACTTGCATTTGACAACTTTTTCCCCAAGTGAAATCTCGCCCCCATAGATAAACGCCTCTGAGATAGCAAAAACCGATAGAGGTTATTATAGATGGGAACAAAATGATCCCATAGGCTTAGATGATAAGTTTTTAAGCATCACGGTGTCCAAGTAATCTCATGCTAAAATTTGTAGCCATTTTGCACTTCAGACTCTTAAGGGATTTAGTCGGTTGAACATAGCTCAGAGCAATTCAGCGCATTTGGGTGCAAAAGAGAACCATGCCTGAACATGAATAAAAAAATTCCAAATTATTTCCCCATGAACTACAACAAGATGACTCTTGAATTTCCACCATTTAACAATAAGTTGCAATTTTCACAACTTTTACACAATTTTGTAATTTTTGCAATATTTTGCAACTTAGACCTTGAAACCACCTAAAGCTCTATAAAAGGACTCCTTACATAATAAAATGGTATAAATGACGTTATTTTTTGAACAAAAATACTTAAATACCCCTAAACAACCAAAAGACCTCAATTGTCAACATTTGCATAAAATGCTCTTGGTGCCCCTGCACCAGTTAGTGCTTAGGGTGTCTTAATTTTTTTTGTCATGAATAAGGTCCTTTGTGATGCAATGAAAGGGAGGTCCACAACTATCCAAACTCAATAACATGTACTTACTTTGGAACAATACCATCAAACTAACCTTGAATGCTTGAAAAGGGGCTCCAATTAGCCCATTTTAACAAAGGAACTCTCCTTCAATCTTTCTACCCACTCAAAATACCATTGAAAAGTCCTCAAACTTCCACCAAAACCACAAATTCTTCAACCACTGAGTCAAAAATTTCTTGCTAAGACCCTCTTTCATGAAACCTTCATTTTTCACCAAATAAGCAGGTGTTTATTGAAAAACCCAACTCTGGACCTCATTCAACCTCAAAATATTTTCAAACACTCTTATTTCACCTTCAAAAAACTTAATTCACCTTCAAATTATGCTGCCCCCAAATTTCTCACACATTTCCTTCTTAAAACCTCTCAATTTCACCCATTTTCACTCTTTGTTCAACTAGGGCTTCAAGCCAAAACATCCAAATGACCTACCATGCTTTTGTAGACCTTCTATCACATCAAACTCCACCTGATAACACTAAAACAACTAGGTTCTACCCGTCTTCCAAACTATTTCTTTAATCTGCTACTTCAAGCTATGCAGGCCTAAATTCATGTTTTTTCCATAGGGGGAGCATGGAAATTTCCACCAAATGTCTTTTCCACCTAATGTATTCTACTATAACTTAGTGGAATGGCATAATTAGGTGTAGGGGGAAAGTTTGCATGATTTCAAGAGTAGGGTTGGCCATTTGGGGGTTTGGACATGATGCCTAGTTGTCAAGAATGTGTATTTTGAGTGAAATTTGGAGGTTAAGAGTAGGTAGTGATGGAAAACATTTGGGGAAGCACTTTGTAGGAGTTAATTAAGCAAAGGAATACATATTTGAAGGTGTTGGAGGCATTGAAATAGTGAGGAGAGGTCTCGAGGTGAGGTTTTCAATAAAACCCCTTTGAAACTTGTCAAAAGTGAGTGTTTTAAGTTTCAAAGTGTTGGTGAGTGTTTCATTGGAAGATGATTGTTGATTTAGTGCTTATGCACCCTTGTCATGACTGTCCAATGGTGTTTTGTGTCTAGAAGGAATATTAAAGGGTAGTTGGTTTGTTGAGAGTTTGCCACCCTGCTTTGCATCACTTTGGCATGTTTATCAACATAAAACTATGATATTTTTTGAATTTCAATATGTAATGATAATGCAATATGAAATATATAGTGCGAGGAAATGAAATTTTTGTATTTAAACTTTACCATTATTCTTGTCATCAAAGTTGTTTAAACTATATAATTTAACCATAATATAACTAAGAAATATATGATATAATTTAACCATTGTTCATTATTTTTGATTGTCAACTATATAATATAACCATTATTTTTTATGCTATTGTACATTGATATTTAACCATTGCTCAAAATTAAATTTTTGAATAGTTTAAACATGCACATGATGAACAAATTATTTCGATTCTCAACTTCTATATATCAAATTATCCAATAATCAAGTGTATATCCATATACAAAAATGGCATCAACGCCAACTCAAAAAAAGTTTTACAAAGTGTGGCATATGCCATCTTGATATCTATTCAAAATATACATGCCAAAATGTCTATCTCATTCTAATATATTGTTGGATCATCAAAATCAAGCCTCTTTGATGCACTCATTAACTCTGAAGGTAACTGCACAAGAAAAATTCAAACCAAAATTGAGATTAGTTATATTATATAAGTTAAAATCAAATAATTAACATCAAAATCAATATACATTGAATTATAATTGAACTCTAAAATTGAAATCTTGATTACCTCATATATATGTCTTTTCAAACTGTCATGATTCCTACAATATGCCCCTCTCAAAGAACCAATCATACTACATTTTGCAATGTCAATCTATATATGTGAACAAAAACATCAAATTGATACAAGTTAGCATATAATTGTCGGTAATAGGAACATATTTACTGAAAACAAAATAAATTAAACACATACCTCTTTAGGCATCTCTTTTTCTTTATCTCCTTTAGGTGTTTCTGTAGACATGCAAAATATACTGATTGACATCATGCATTTGATCCTGACTTACATCGTTTCTTCCTAAATCATCCCTCGGTCTAACCATTTAATCAAATTCCCCTATATGCTTAAATTTTCCAATATTCGTCTCTTAATTAAATAAATCATCTTATCTGATTAAGTCAATTCCTTCTATTAATTAAATCAACCCATCTGATCTAATTATCCCTATTTAATTAAATAGTCAATTTATTTGATTAAATCTCCAAAGTCTATCCATTAAATCAAATAAATTAAATAAATTAAAACCTTATTTGATTTAACCTAACACCATCCCTTTTAATTAAATAAATCAAAATCTTTATTTAATTAGCCTCTTATCATATTCCCCTCTTATTTGATTTAAATAAACCCATAAATCTAAGTCAAATAAGTCACATCATCTAATCTCCTGTTAAATTAATTAACCCTTGATTAATTTAATCTAATCTCATGTCACATCCTCTACAGATACGAACTTGCACATGAAATATATTTAATTCATTGAATGTAGTGCCCTCATGGCAACTTTGGAATATTCTCTCAATTTGAATTCAAAAATTCAAGTCAACAGAATTGCATCCAACAAGGTAATAACTTCATCTTATGTCCTTTGTAGGCCAAGTGGCATTTATTGCATTTTCCCTTCCCTCTTACATGTCATTTCAACAAATTTGAATTTCAAATATTGGCATTTATTGGCACAAACCCCAAATCTTGCACAACCATCACCCATTCATATCTTGACAAGTGGCACCATATCATTGGATGAAAATTAGTCCCACATTGCTTAAATTTGGACTTTCATCCATCTTGAAATCCTAGAAATAAATTGCTCATATCTTCATTCGATCATCCACAATCCAAGCAAAGTTACCATGCTAAAATACTTAGCCATTTCCATTCATCAATCTTGAGTTCTTAGATAGGTTACTGCAAACTTTTGGCTTCGAGCTCTCACTATTCATCATCAAAAGTGGATCAATCTCTCCAATATTCGAAGCTTGCATCATATGAATTGGGAAAGGGCCAATTTTCACATCAAATTGACACCAATTCCCCCATGGGATCAAGAATTTTCTTTTCTAATTAGGATTCAATCTTTGTTTTATCATTTGTTTTGTGTTCTTCAATATTTTCTTCCTAATTTCAATGTTGCAAATGGATTTCATGGGGAATCTTTGTTTTGGCTTGCAATAACTTGTCTAACATGTTTATTCTTGTTGTTTTGCAGGCACCAAGGCTTGGGTTCGCACATTTGGCACTAGAAGGATGGCTGGATATCATTAATTCTAACTTTTTCTTGAATTTTTTGCATTTTTTTTCACACACAGGAAATTCTAACGTGGGCTCGTTAGTGTCACTATTTTAGCACCGTGGGCTCATCAGCATCGCTATATTGCACTGCTGGAAACAAAAACTGTGCCACTGGGCTTGTCCTACCAAAAAAATTCAAATTTTTAATTGCACCGCTGAACTTGTTGACTTGCAGGTTTTTTTGAAATTTTTGAAAAGAGTGACACTAGGGACAAACTCTAATGCTAGGCAAAGTTGTGATGCAATCATGCTCTCTATCTCGACACAGAGCACCACTTACTGGTAAGCGGCGCTATAAGAGCACTGCTGGGAGAGAAAAATAGCGACACCTTCACAAGTTGCGACGTTGGGAGACAATAAAAGGGAGAATTTAATTTTTTAGCATGTGCTTTTGATTTATGATTTATTTACCTTATGTTTTCTGTTTTTTATTTCCTGTGTTTTTCCAGAACCTGACTGTTTTCTCCTTTGTAGGTTGAAAATCAAAAAGAAAGGAAGGAGGAGCATGGTGATGATATTTTCTTCAATCAAAGTGTTTTTAAACACTTAAGTGTTTTTTTCACACTTCTTTAAGAATTTGTCATCTTTTCATCCTTAGAAGACTAGCTTTCATTTGGGCTTAAAAAGAACCTTTCAATTTCTTTTTGCAAAGGTTAAAACAAACAATAGGATCAACAACTTACTAGATTTTGTTTCTTGGATTAACAAATTGAAAAAATGTCTTTCACTTGTGATTTGGTGCTTTAAAATGAAGTCACATATTGTTTTGAGGCTTTAAAAAGAACAAGTATAGCTTTGTTTTTTGTGAGGGCTTACTTAGACTAAAGCCATCGAAAAAGGATGTATGCGATTCTCTCACACTTTATAGCGATCTTGAGAATCAAAAGGCCTTTTTCATGACTTTGGGATGAGACAAAGCAATCACCTCCACACTTTGATTTGGGCTTAAAATTGAACAAAATCTTGTGCGGGTGTGAGTGGGGGCATTTTCACGTATATTCTCTCTCTTTGTTGCTATCAAAGATTGATCGAGTTACGGATTTTTTTCTTCATTCGCTTTTTTTTATTCTAGAGGGCTTGCCTTGGGGTAAAAGTACTCACCCAAGGGAACGACTCAACCGGTAACACTCTAAACCCGAGAGTATTTCTAGCTGGGATATAAATGTGGATATTGGACGAAATGCCAATATCACGCGGTTGACTCCGACAAGATGGATCCGAAAGGGGACTCTTGCCACATTGGGTCAACTCCTATGAATGGAAATTCCTTACTAAAACCCATGTGCTAGAATTTTCCAAAATCCTTTTATCTATTTGTTGGTGCAAGAACGATCATTCTGAAGCCACCCCACATTTTTACAATCTTCTAGTAGAGATGGAAAACATGCCATGGGAGTTTCATGGGTGTTGATGCTTGGCTGCCCTGACTAACATTAATGAGTCGTGGAGGGGAGCCAGTGGGGTCAAGCATCTAACCATTCGCTAGAGATAGGCGTAGCTGGACTTGTCCAAGTGGGAATCCAACAAATATTGTCTTACACATCCATATGATTGTACTTGTTCTTGGGTTAAAAAATGCATTGCTTGATTGAAAACAAAAAAAAAAAAAATACTTAACATCATCCAAATTTCAAACCCTTTTGGAGACAAATATCATTGACTCAATCCATATGTTATTACTTTCCCTTGGGATTTACGTCCTTAGAGGTTTCTAAACATTGGATTACATCTCAATTTGTCTCCTTAAGTAAACAATAGGAAAACCCTTGCCTTAAGTTCATTGAATTTCCACATAATATATCTTGTGGGGTTTGAAGAAATTAAGACATTGGACATCTTAATTTGAAACTTTAATCAAAGATAGTGTTTTTGATAAAATAAAGACATTAAGCAAAGCTAAGCAAAATGAACTTTCATATGTGTTGAAGACTCACAATCCCAAAACTTCAATCACATCCCCTTCTTAATAACCAAAACTTGGACGCAAACACCACATTGGAACAAAACATCCCCCAAAATCCATTCCACAAAAATGTTCCTCTCACCTTACACTATGACCCATCATCAACATTTTTCCACAAAGTACCACAAACACCTCTTCTCACAAATTTATAAGAAGAGGGAGATATGTTCGGACCAGGGGGCATATTTGACACCACCCAACAACTAGCACCCCTTACATTTCCACCTATCCCACCACTACCATTATCATCCATACCACTCCTTGGTTTAGGGCTTCCCCCTCTACCAAGCATAAATCAAAACAACATCCCAACCATCAACCAAAGCATTTTGTTTAATGCTCAAAATTTTTCGTCGACATCGCAACAATAGGCGACAAACACACAAACAATTGCAACACCATCAAACACCCCCATAACATCATAAAGCATGGTCTCCCAAGGGACAATCACATCAATGACACCACTTACCACATCAACACCACCATCCACTAATGAAATAATCAAGACAACATCACCATTCACCACCACGACAAATGCCATTCCAAATCCACCACCACCAACATTCACCACATCAAACCCATACAATGCAACATTGCAAGATGCCTTCCAAAGAGGATACCAACAAGTGCATAAACAAAAAGTTCTACACCTAGCTGCTCAACAAGCTGCTCAAGCTACACAAGTTTCCCAAGCTGCACAAGCTGCATTACAAGCGCAACAAGCCCAAGCGTTATTACAACAACAACAACAACAAGCCGCTCAAGCTGTGCAAGCATTACAAGCACAAAAAACCACTCAAGCACAACTTCTATTGTAGCAACAAGTAGCACAAGCACACGCAGCACAAGCACAAGCTCAAGCGCAAGCTCAATATCAAGCACAAAAAGCACAAGCACAAGCACAACTTCTTGTACAAGTAGCGCAATTGCAAGCATACCAACAAGCATTAAAGCAATATCAAGAACAACAAGAAGTAGCAGAACTAGCAGCCCAACAACAAGCACAACAACAAGCATTGTTGGAACAGCAACAAGCGCAACAACAAGCACAAACCTTAGTGTAGTAGCAACAAGATCAACAACAAGCATTGTTCATACAAAAGTAGGTGGAAGCCTACCTCACTCGCTAGAACATACAAATACCATTGAACAACACACCAACCAACCCACCCATCCAAACCACGATTGCAATACCCCAAAACACCTTCATCCCACCCCCTGATCTCCAAGATGATGTGACGACACAACTTAGGTTGCTCTCGCAACAAGTGCTTGACCCTCAATCAGGGCGAACGACCAAAACACCAAGCAACTTGTGTCCCTATCCATTTGATAGGAGCTTAGAAATGAAACCATTCCCTAAGGGATTTGAAATCCCTAAATTTGACAAATATCGAGGGATGTGAAACCCTGAAGATCACATCAAGGAATTCCATGTTCATTGTATGGAGGTCGCATATGACGATACTTATCTGATGCGACTATTTCCTAGAAGCTTGGCAGGTCCTGCTATCGAATGGTTCTCTCACTTACCTTCAGGCATTAGAACATTCCAAGAAATTACAAATGCATTCATTAAGAACTACATAGGTAACATTGCAATGGATGTTAGTCTCGAAGAACTCTCGGCTCTAAAACAAGGAAAGAATGAATCTTTCACTTCATTCCTTCAACGATGGGGATCCAAGGCCAATCAGAGCAAGTGGACCATGCTAGAAGAATGACAAGTTTACAAAATCATCTCCAACCTTGAAAGCCACTTGGCATTTCATCTCAAGGTTCAGGGTATCACCACATATGATCAATTGATCTCCAAGGCACTTAGCATCGAAAGAGCCCTTGTGACTCAACCCATGGAATCAACATCATACCATGAACATCAAAACAACTACCCATCATCCAATTAAAATGATAAACCTCACACATGGGTGAGGAACAAAAATTTCACTAATGATGGTGTCGTAGATGCCAAGGTGGTCATTAGTAGTCCACACCAAAACACACCCACACAACAAATCCAAACACAAAATCAAAACACTCATCACACAACACATCAACCCAACAAAAATCCAACAATCAATAATCTCAATGACCAAAAGGGACCACCTCAAT
>VDFB02270651.1:764629992-764683911 GCA_007258455.2 Sequoia sempervirens
GATAATCTTCTATTTTTCCACATGTGAAAAACAAAGAAATTTATTTTCGATGAAAAACCTATGTTTAATAAAACTTAAAAAACAAATACATAACAAAACCAAAACATATTAAAATTATATTCATTGGATAACTTGTTCTAAGGAATACCATAATCATTTGAAATAAATTTTAAATGAATTCATTTGATCCCCCAAAATCTAAATCAAAAGTGATTTTTATTAGCATTTTGATAGGTATAAAGGAGCAGCAGTAATTTATAGGTATGGTTTAAAACTAGCGAGGTTTTATCCAAGGGGGTTTGATCTAAGGTGATTTGATCAAACCCTCCTCAATTGGAATCCTTAAAATGGAACTTTTTGAGGCTTAAATCATTATATTTTCAAAGTATGTGGTTCAGCTAAAATTCCTCTCGGGAATTGTAAACCACTATTATGACCAGCACCCTATGCCATCCTCACCACATGAACCTCAAGGGTATGTCTTCTATTCCACCCTCGATCAAAGGAATTTGTGCAATCAGCCCCACCTCAATTAAATATTAATTAAAATTACTAATGTTGAATGTATGTGTACCTAAGAGAACACCACCTAGAATTTTGCGTAGAAAGCCAAAGTTTTAGATTAATATTGATGAGGATATTTTGCAGCACATGGAAGGTAAGATTCCTGAACGCACTTGTAGAAGATATGCTGATAAGATTTGGAAAATTCTCTTTGAAAGGCTAAATGAGATTGTAAGATGTCAACTATTTGTTCAAATGATGCGGGGTTTAAAGTATAGAAACATCATGAAGACTCTTGGGTTGAGAACATCGAATGCATCAAGTGAAAACACTATTGTGAAGAATCTAATGGATGCTTATGACACTGTGGGTAAGACCTCACGCTCAAAGGATAGTAATGTCACACGACATGTCATTACATCAACTGTGGTAAGCTATCAAACAAAGAGATCTTTCCTCATTAAAAAGACAAGTGAACAAGTGGGAATTAGTAGAAAAACTTTATCAAAAGTCGTTCAAAGGCGGTAAAGAATTGAAGGCACCGATTCAAATGAATTATGGAGCATTCTCGGGAAGCTGCCACACCTGAGATAAAAAAGTTGTTGAAGCATTGAGAACACTAATTGAAGATTATTGGAAGAATAATACAAGGCCATCTTCAAATCAAAGGTATGTCATAAGAAGGAGAATTGGTAGTGGAAACCGTGAGCCACATCCAAAGCATTTTTTGGATACGACTCAAACAGAATTTTTTCGTAAATTTCAAAATTCTTATCCTCAAATTAGTACTTCTCAAAGATTTTTTGAAATGATTAAACCTTTTTATGTCAAGATAAATCACACACGCACTACTTGTTGCTGTAAACTACATATTGAATTTTCTAACCATTATGATGTTTATCGTTCTATATGTTTACATTTGCATACTAACGATGTTTTGCAGGATTGTGGCATAGAAGCCCCACCAAAATCTTCAAGAAAGTTCTTATAATTTTTTTTATGTGAAATAGAGGATAGCCAAATATTCTATAGGACAGCATGCTTGGATGGTTCATGCGAGCATTGTGGTGGCTTGCAACGAATGATAGTATGTCAACATATGGAAAGCACATATGAGGTGGGACAAAAACTAGTAGAGTTTGGGAAGTATAAAACAATGGCATATGCTACAAAAGATGGGTCTGAAGCAAAAAGGTGTGAGTTAGTTATTCAGAAGATTCCAGTGTATCAGTTCATGTCCATGTTTTGTGAGAATCTAGTGTATGAGTATGCAAGGCATACCCATAGAGACCGATGGCTAGACACAAAATTCAAGCTATGCAAGGACACCTTTCCACTTGGTAGAATAGTATCAGTGGCTGACTTTGCAGAGAACTACTAGTGCAGGAGCACCTAAGGAACAACAGGCAGTTTCATTAGGTAAATAGGAAATCTAGAAGGATAATTTTGTTTTGTTTTCATAAAGGTCATGTTGACCATTTATATTTGAGTTAGAGGTGTTAGAACATGTTAGGGGGAAGGTGGAATAGTAACTCATGGTAGAATGGATGAGTTTCACAACTTGTTTCCACTAGCAATCACTAGGATTTGGAAATAAAGGCCAAAATGTTGCAATTGTGCAATTTTGGCCTATTGTGGTGGTTATGTCTGACCCAAGGGATTGGTAACTACCTTGGAGAGGAGTTAAAAGGACTTGCTCGAGCTGAGAGGAAGGTTGGAATCATTTTTTAGTTTGTAATTAGCTTGAAATCAAGAAAACAGTGATAGTTTGAGTGTGCAATTTCTATTTTTTTGTTCCTGTTTTGAATTAGTAGGTTAATGGATTGAACATGGTATCTAGTACAGATTAGGATATAGTGAAATTTATTTTCAACATTGTTTGGAGCAGTAGACAGTAGGTTAGTTTCTTTCAAGTTATCTTGTAAATACTGTGTTCTTTCTTTAATTGCAGTTTTGACTAGTAAACTGTGAAAAATGGGGTTTTAGTTTACATTTCCATTGTACTTAGAGTACGAGCTTGTGGGAAATGTGGCTAGGCTCCATTTATATATATAAGTTAGGTTTAGGAGTCTTTAGGAGGCAAAGAATCATGGTGAATTTCTTCTCCTAGGCGAGCTTGATAGTGCTCGGTTAGGAAAGACAGTGAGAATAAAGCACTTGGTTTGCAGGGGTTGACCTTTCCTTGTCAAGTCATGATGTGGAGAGGCAATTAGATTCCTTACAAAGGCTTGGCATGAAGGAGGAGGTTTCACTAGTCCATTTGGGGATTGGAGATTAAGCCTATTTTCTCAGGTTAGGAGACCTAATTGGGGCTCAAAGGCTAGTAGCCTTTTTAACCCTAGAAGAGGGTTTGGTGAGAGTGATGGAGAATTGGAGATTGGAGAATGTTCAAGAACCCTAGAGGGATGGTTTTGAAGCCATGGGAGATATCACAGACCCCTGAATCAAGCTAGTGAAGGTTGGAGTTGTAGCTAGCCTTTAGGAAGATTAAGGGAAAAGAGGAGAATGGGAAAGAGAGCACCAAGATTGGCTTGGTTAGGGAGATGTAGATGATAGTAGGGTTGGCCAGGAGAACCAGGGGTGCCAAAAAAGCATTAGAACCTATAGGTTAAGAAGGTGGGGAGTGACACCAAAGGCGTTTGCCAAGGTGAGACCCAAAGCATGGGACAGTGAGTGTCCCATCCAACTCTACCCTATCAGATTGGTATCAGATTGAGTAAAATATTTGGGATAGAATAATATATGTCAGAGTTTGAGGCAAGTGATTCTACCATCATGGTGACAAATGCACAATTGGCCAAGATGGTTGAAGGATAAGAGGAAGGTAATAGGTTATTGAGAGAAAGGATAGAACAACTTGAGCAAGCACTGAATGATGTGGAGGTAGAAGGAAGGGTACCAAAGAAAGAAGAGGTTGCAGAGGAAGACAAGACCCTTGAACCTGACCCTATTTTGAAAGAAGATCCTTTCTTGAAGGAATTGAAGGCTTTGAGTGGAAAATCACTTGAAGGCATACCACTGTTTAGTGGAAAAATGGAAGCTGGTTCAGTTTTGGATTGGATAGAGGGAATGGAAAACCATTTTGAATGTGATGGAGTCACTGAAGCATAGAAGGTAAAGGTGGCCAAATCAAGACTAAGAGGTTCTACCTTAACATGGTGGAAGTTCATTTAGATAGAAAGGGAAAAGGAAGGCAAGTAGCCTATTTCAACTTGGAAAGGAATGGTTGCCAAAGTGAGGGAAGCATACATGCCAGATGATTATGAGATTCAGTTACACAAGAAGAGACAAAGCCTAAGGCAGAAAGACCAAGATGTGAATACCTACACAAAGGAGTTTCAAAAACTCTGTATCAGGTCTAATGTAACAGAGGATGAGAGTCTCAAGGTGGCTAGATATCTTAACGGCTTGAAGTGGAACATTTAAGAGGAGATGGCTCTTTTAAGTCCTAAGATAGTACATCAATGTTACCAATTGGCTATCAAGATTGAGGAAATAAACAAGAGGAAGCAAGACCAGGCTTCTAAGGGTAGAGGCAAAGGTAGAGATCAAAGAGATCAAAGAGGACAGCGAGGTGGCTACCAAGGTAGAGGCAATGACCAAAGAAACCAAGGAGAGTCTAAACTCACAGAGCATGGAGGAGAAACATCTTCTAGAGGAGGATATAACTAAGGTAGAGGACCTCAAGGAGGTTTAAATAGAGGAAGAGGAGCAGGCAGGAGCAATTCATAATTTGCAAACATGAAGTGTTACCATTGTGGACAAGTAGGTCATCCTGCTTATAGGTGCCTGGAGAAACCGTCTTCATCAAGCAATGAGAAGAGAGTGGCTTATGCACAAGAGGAAAACATGAGTCCTAAGTCATCTGAGGTCACTCATATTGAATCTGAGATGGGAGAGAATTTGATGTTTAGTAGAGTTTTGATCAGACAGCTGGTCAAGGAAGAACCAAAACAGAGAAGAGCTCTATTTAGAGTAAGGTGCAAGACACTTGGTAAAGTATGCAAGGTCATAGTAGATTCAGGTTAAACAGACAATATCATCTCAGAAGAAGCAGTAATGAAAATAAAAATGAAAAGGTACCCCACACTAACCTCTACAAGGTCACATGGTTAAACAAAGGGCAAAGTGTTTTAGTGAATGAGCAAGTAACGGTGGAGTTTTCCACTGGAGGGTATAAGGAAAATTTAGTTTGTGATGTTTTGACCATGGATGCATGCCATCTACTATTGGGTAGACCATGGAAGTATGATAGAAGTGCCATGTATGATGGGAAAGAGAATAGCATTTCATTCAAGAAGGATGGGAAGACTTTCAAGTTGCAATCACTGTCAGAAGAAAAAGAGGGATATTCAAAGACACCAAGCATCATGTTGAGTAGTGGGAAGGAGTTCCTTAACAACCTACATCAAGGCAGTGAAGGATATGTGGTTATTTTACAACCTAAAGAAGAAGACAAGGTTGAGAAAACTGTCATACCCGGAGCAGTCCAGAAGTTGCTTGAGAAGTATAAGGAGATAGTGAGTGATGGAACACCAGCAACCTTACCTCCACAAAGAGCCATAAGTCATCAAATTGATTTCATACCTGGAGCCTCATTGGCTAACAAAGCAGCTTATAAGCTCACACCATATCAAAATCTAGAGGTAGCTAGGCAAGTGCAAGAGCTATTGGATCAAGGATTGATTCAAAAGAGCATCATCCCATGTGTAGTACCAGTGGTCTTAGCAACCAAGAAAGGTGGTAAATGGAGGTTATCCACAGATTCTAGAGCAATAAATAGATCACCATTAGGTATAGGTTTCCTATTCCAATAATTTAGGACTTAATGGATTGTCTTGGAGGAGCTTAGTACTTCACTAAGTTGGATCTCAAGAGTGGATACCATCAGATCAGAATCAAGGATGGAGATGAGTGGAAGACAACTTTTAAGACAAATGATGGGTTATATGAGTGGAGAGTTATGCCATTTGGCCTCTCTAATGCCCCTAACACATTCATGAGGCTCATGAATGAAGTGGCTAAAGAATTTACATGGATATTTTTGGTAGTGTATCTTGATGATATACTCATCTTTAGCAAGACAACAAAAGAACACCTAAAGCATGTGGAGATGGTTCGTAGAAGATTGCAAGAGGAGAAGTTGGCAATCAATCTAGAGAAGTGTGAGTTCTTTAAGCAAGAGCTTGTATATTTGGGTTTTGTAGTATCCCAAGGATCATTGAAGATGGATCCAAGCAAGGTGGAAGCTATCCTAAATTGGCCTACACCAACCACAAGGACAAAGGTAAGAAGTTTTCATGGATTAACCCAATTTTATAGAAAATTCATAAGGAACTTTAGTGGTATATGTGCACTAGTCCTAGATACAATCAAGGGTGGTTTAAAAACTAAGTTTGTGTGGAATCAAGAAGCTGAGAAAGGGTTTGAGAAACTGAAACAAGAGGTGGCAACTCAACCTATTCTCTTGTTACCTAGTTTTGACAAATTTTTCACTGTTGACTGTGATGCAAGTGGAGTGGCAGTAGGAGTGCTAAGTCAAGAGGGTAGGCCTATAGAATTCTTTAGTGAGAAGCTCAATGAAGCAAATAAGAAGTATTCAACCTATGACCTAGAACTTTATGCTTTGGTTCAGTCACCTAGGAAATGGAGGCATTACCTTCTACCCAAGGAGTTTGTAGTCTTTACTGACAATCAGGCACTTAGCTTTATCAACACTCAAGAGAAGTTGAGTAATAGGCATTTGAAATGGATGGAATACATCCAAGCTTTTACCTTCACCATCAAGCACAAGAAGGGACAGCTAGACAAAGTAGCAGATGCATTGAGCAGGAGATTGTTGACAGTGCAAGAGATACAGATCAAGAGCATTGGCATAGAGAGTTTCAAGGATCTCTATGGGGAAGATGAAGACTTTTCAGAGGTCTATAAGGTATGTTCTAACTTTGAGAATCATTTTCATAGCCAATACTCAGAGTATACATTGTAAAGTGGGTTATTGTTTAAAGGAAATCAGTTATGTGTTCCAAGAGGGTCAATGAGGGAAAATCTCATTCAGGAAAAGCATAATGGAAGTCTTAGCAGACATTTTGACATCAACAAGACTTTAGAACTAGTGCAAAGATTCTATTACTGGCCTAAGTTGGCAAGAGATGTTAGAAAGTATGTGGAACAATGTGTTGTGTGTATGAAAGCTAAGGGAGGAGCTAGTAATGTTGGTCTATATCAACCCCTACCCATTCCTAACAGACCATGGGAGTGTGTGAGAATGGATTTTTTGGTAGGCCTTCCTAAGACCAAGACTGGTTTTGACAGTGTCTATGTAGTAGTGGACAGATTCAGCAAGATGAGTCATTTTATCCCTTGAAAAACTACTCATGATGTTAGTTACATAGCTCATCTTTTCTTCAGGGAAGTTGTAAGGATCCATGAATTACCTTTGAGCATTGTTTCAGACAGGGATGTGAAGTTCATAAGTCATTTTTGGAAGACTCTATGGAGTAGATTGGGTACCAACCTATCTTTTGGATCAGCTTACCATCCTCAGACCGATGGTCAAATAGAGGTGGTTAACAAGGTGCTAGGTAACCTTCTAAGGTGCCTAACTAAGGAGTATGGACAGACATGGGATATGGTTATCTCACAAGCTGAGTATGCTTACAATGATAGTGTGAACCAGACCACAGGGAAGAGTCCTTTTGAAGTTGTGTATGGGATGCACCCAAGAGGCATATGTGAGCTCAGAGATCTTGGAGCTATGGAACAAAGAAGTGGACATGCAGAAGATTTTAGTCAAACCATGAAGGAGATTCAGAAGCAGGTAAAGAAGACAGTCACCGAGGCTACACAAAACTTTAAGGAGAAGGCAGATTTGTCAAGGAAAGATGTACAATTTGCAGTAGGAGATTATGTCATGGTTCACCTCAACAAATCAAGGTTACAAAAGGGTACATCAACCAAGTTTCAGATGAAGAGAGTGGGTCCATGCAAGGTATTAGCCAAATATGGGAAAAATGCATACAAGGTGGAGTTACCTACAGATCTAGGGATCTCTCCAGTGTTCAGTGTGGCTGATTTGATCAAGTATAAGGGGACAGTCAATGATGTGGATCAGAACAGTAAAGAGATCTTCAAGGACATCAGCAATGTATCCTTACCTAATCAAGACAAGCCTTGGGTAGAGAAGATCTTGGAGTCAAGAGTGAAGAAGGCTACAAGACATAAGGTGTACATGGAGCACCTTATCAAGTGGAAGAACAAGCATGAATCAGAAGCCACACGGGTACAAGAAGATCAGTTCAAGAAGTTTGGTATTGACCTTTCATTGATCTCTCCTTCCATTCCTTAGTGTTTGGGAAGAGAGGGGGAGAATGGTGCAGGAACACCTAAGGAACAATAGGTAGTTTCATTAGGTAAATAGGAAATCTAGAAGGATAATTTTTTTTTGTTTTCATAAAGGTCATGTTGACCATTTATATTTGAGTTAGAGGTGTTAGAACATGTTAGGGGGAATTTGGAATAGTAACTCATGGTAGAATGGATGAGTTTCACAACTTGTTTCCACTAGTAATCACTAGGATTTGCAAATAAAGGCCAAAATGTTGCAATTGTGCAATTTTGGCCTATTGTGGTGGTTATGTCCGACCCAAGGGATTGGTAACTACCTTGGAAAGGAGTTAAAAGGAGTTGCTTGAGCTGAGAGCAAGGTTGGAATCATTTTTTAGTTTGTAATTAGCTTGAAATCAAGAAAACAGTGATAGTTTGAGTGTGCAATTTGTATTTTTTTGTTCCTATTTTGAATTAGTAGGTTAATGGATTGAACATGGTATCCAGTACAGATTAGGATATAGTGAAATTGCTTTTCAACATTGTTTGGAGCAGCAGACAGTAGGTTAGTCACTTTCAAGTTATCTTGTAAATACTGTGCTCTTTCTTTAATTGCAGTTTTGACTGGTAAACTATGAAAAATGGGGTTTTAGTTTACATTTCCACTGTACTTAGAGTACCGGCTTGTGGGAAATGTGGCTAGGCTCCATGTCTATATATAAGTTAGGTTTAGGAGTCTTTAGGAGGCAAAGAATCATGGTGAATGTCTTCTCCTAGGCGAGCTTGACAGTGCCCAGTTAGGAAAGACAGTGAGAATAAAGCACTTGGTTTGCAGGGGTTGACCTTTCCCTATCAAGTCACGGTGTGGAGAGGCAATCAGATGCCTCACAAAGGCTTGGAATGAAGGAGGATGTTTCACCATTTCATTTGGGGATTGGAAAAAGCTAACAGTTCACTGTGTGGTCAGGAAATGGCCTAAGAAGCCCTAATTCCTACAAAATGAGGGTTACGCCTGTATATAGACAGTGAAGTCCTATAACCTCAAAAATATTTGAGAGGTAGAAAAATGAACTAGGATCCCCATAGGAAGATTGTGATGTTCTTTTGAAATGTCAGAGATTAAGCCTATTTTCTCAGGTTAGGAGACCTAATTGGGGCTTAAAGGCTAGTAGCCTTTTTAACCCTAGAAGAGGGTTTGGTGAGAGCAATAGAGAACTGGAGATTGGGGAATGTTCAAGAACCATAGAGGGATGGTTTTGAAGCCATGGGAGATATCACACACCCCTGCATTGAGTTAGTGAAGGTTGGAGTTGTAGCTATCCTTTAGGAAGATTAAGGGCTAAGGAGAGAATGGCAAAGAGAGCACCAAGATTGGCTTGGTTAGGGAGATGGAGATGATAGTAGGGTTGGCCAGGAGAACCAGGGGTGCCTAACAAGCATTAGGGCCTATAGGTTAAGAAGGTGGGGAGTGACACCGAAGGGGTTTTCCAAGTTGAGACCTAGAGCATGGGACAGTGAGTGTCCCATCCAACTCTACCCTATCAACTACACTCTACAGCCACAACGTGTGGTGCAGTCACAGTATTACAACTCCACACAAGTTTTGATACTTGTGCACATAGCATTCATACATGTAGCTGAAAGTACAAAGGATGAAAGGAAGGAACTGAGGGAGTATCACTTTTATATTAGTGATGATCGTACACATTCTCTAGAGTTCGTGCAAGGTTGCTTCCAGATGTTCTACAATCATTTTGCTCAGAGGGGAATATCATATGATCGGCATACAATATGGTTAGATAACTATGCAGCACAGTTCAAGAACGCATGCATGTTCTACTGGTTGTGAAGGATGCATCTCACTACATGTGTTCAACATATGTGGAACTTTTGTGAGGCTGGACATGGAAAGGGAGAGCATGACGGTGCAGGAGCATGCGTGAAAAGAGCATTAGCATGAGAAGAGTTAAAGTATAAAGATAGTGCACAGTTGATAGATGCAAGGTCAATCGTCGAGTGGTGTAATGGTTCGATGGGTCTAGGTAATGAAGGTACATCTTTAGTTTGTAGAATTTTTTGGTTGATGGATGATACTAACATTGCACCATATGAGGATTGTTGTACACTAACAGGATCGAGTGAGTTGCACTCTTGCCTTAGGTCAAATTTAGGTTCATGGAGTATCGATACATGTAAGATGCCATGCTTTTGTTCTTCATGTACAATGCAAGCCTGGAATGATTGTGAGTCAGGGGAGTGGGTTGACAAATGGTTGACAAGTTATCTTAGCCCACTTCACACATATCGCCCTCCAATGGCATTAGAACTAGCATGGATCGAATCATCAGTCAACTTTGACCATGTAGCGGATCTAGTTCAACCGGGTAATATATCTACTTTCTTAGTATTTGAAATTCCATATTTTTATCTTACTTTGTACTGTATTCATAATGTTGACTAATTTCAAGAGATATGTCACACATATAAATGTAGGGCATGTTTATGCAATTATTGCAGATGAAGACAACGAAGAGGGTACAGACTATTACTTGTGTCGTTATGTTGAGGTAAAAAAGAAATTGGAAGCCCCAATTATAGATGGAGAAAACATTGAATACCCTATAGGCTCAGTTGTTGTTACTAGAATGTGGCTAAGAAGGTACCCACATAAGAGTGTTAAACATTGGTTGTTTGAGGAATTTGACACGCATCATAAGATTCTTCATTAATCAAACCTTGTCATGGCATCCAATGTTTGTTTGAGAAAATATGTGGGTAGACCTTTGAACAAGACCTTGTGGAAGGTTCATGAGTCTGACCATGAGGCAATACTTGACACAATAAAGAGTAGAGCAAACCCAGATGGTTCATTGGATTAATTTGTAAGTATATGCACAACGGTTCTTATTAATTTATACTTTTATCCACATTAGTTTGGTTGATGCCAATGCTATCATCTTAGTTTACTTTGTGTATCTGTATGTAACCAGACAAACATTGATTGGTGTCCCCTTGCATAAAATGTAGATTTATGAGCCATCCAAGAGAATCTCAAGCAGAAAAGCAATGCGACATCCTTATTTTGATGATCTTGACAAATCTCAATTATGATTTTAAGCCATTAAAAAAGTGTGTGTGAAGCTTTATGAGGAAATTTCAAGTTATTCATTTGAATTTAACCTTATCATGACCACCTATGATGTAGAAATTATAAGAGCATCTCAAATTTCAATAAATTCTATTCATAATGAACTCTATGAACTAGTGGTGGTCGGGCCCTGCTTCTTCTGTTTGCTGGCTATTTGCTGGCTTCTTTGAGGCTTTTTGTTGCTGCCTGCTGATGCTAGTTTTATTTTCTCTAGCAGTTTTTTTGTTTTTTGGACCACTGTTTCGGTCTTCTCCTGTTTTGTTACTTTGTGGTTTCGGGTCCCTGTAAAACCCGTTTATCCCCCTTTTATCAAAAACAAATTGTTGTGTATTTTCATGGCATTCCATCACCATTGAGACCACATTTCTTTGAGGCTTTTTTTCAAACGGTTTGCTGCCTTTTCTATGCTATTGCTTATTAGTATGCTTTGATAAAATTTTTCCAAGAATCCATAGATTTTTTGGAAGCAACTATTTTATGCTTTTAGCCATAGCAACAAGGAAGCAAATTGTTTGATAGAATGCTCTGGTAAACATGTATGATAAATGTACTAGCATAGAGAAGGCAACAAACTGTTTGAAAAAATGCCTCAAAGAAATGTGGTCTCATGGTGATGGAATGCCATGAAAATCCACAACAATTTTCTTTTCATGTGATGCAAAGGGGATGGGACTTTAGTCAAAACTCAAAGTTTTAAGGATTACAATGATGCAATCTTAAACACTCTTCCAGGCACCCTAATGGAGACAAGCCTCAATAGTGCACTTATAACTTAGATGCTTTCCTAATGGACCCAAACCCTTGGAGTGATCTCAAGGAACTAAAAAAAACTTGTATTGAATGGTTTCAAAGCCCCAAACATCTGTCTTAGACAAAACTCACTTTTTGCACCTTGATTAGGCTTCTAGCCCAACTAGGCTTCTAGTGATGGTTTTTTGACTTTTCACTCAACTTCCCCAAAGGAATCTTCAATATAATGACTGATTGAGATGTGATTCATGATGATACACAACATATAAAATCATTTATGGCACTTTTTCTAGATCAAACCTACCAAAATCTGTTGTTTCCTCAAATTTAAGGGCTAATTAGCCCACTTTTTCAAAGCAACCCCTCTCTAAACTTATCCCCTAACTATGAAACTTTCAACAGTGTTTTAAAATGTTCCCAAACCAAATATTTTCAAGGTATTATTCTTCTTTGACACCCTCAACACTCTAAATCACAAAACCCTTAATAAATTGCTCCAAAACTAGGGCCTCTTGAAAATTAGCTTTCCCAACACTTCCAGAACCTTTCTCTTGGAATTTTAACTAATAAATCAACATATATAAACACCTTCAACTCATAAATATACCCCTTATTAAGGTAGATTTCCTGCTGCTACACTTTAGGCACCATTTTCATGCCCTTTTCCTTGCTAAAACTCGGTGTACACCCGAGAATCACTCTTTCATGCACAATAAATTGTTAGATCTGTATAATACAAGTTAGATATGATCCATTTCACAAGTTTTCTGTCACACTCTTCCATGAAATGGATCATTTATTCATGAAGACTCTCAAAACTAGAGAAAAATCTATACTTTTTGAGGACAGTCAGCAATATAACACAAGAAACTGATTCCCAACATTATTCAGGTCATTAAAAATGTTAAATGCATGTAAATAAAAGTTCTTAAACTATCCAAATGAGCATGACACCAAAAGGAATCAAAGATTCATCAAAAAAACTCAAGAAAATGCAAAAAGATTGAAGTTTTTATTGATTTTCTGTAGCAGTCCATACAACACTTGCAATATCAGCCAACCCTCTGTACAAATGCTTTCTCCAGGCTTATAGACTCATCCTACAACTGTCCCAACTTATTAGAATTGATTTTATTACATTATTGTGATTAAAACTCCTAAAACTCACTTTTCCACCCAAAGTTGGATTTCAAAATTTTGAATTTCCAAAATTGCAATTTATTAACTCCTATTAACTATAAAGCTTCCAAAACTATTACATATCATCATTCAACCTTATTTAACTTAATTAAAACATCATATACCTATTTAAACTCCTAGAACATCATTGTTCCATTTACAAGTCAATTTGGTCCTATGGTCCTTATTAGGACCCTTAAGACTTTTGATCTTCCTATTACACTCATCCATGCCAAATGCCATTATAGGCTTCAAAATGCTATAATTGATGCTCTGGAAAGGTTTATAGGCCTTCAAGATCCCTGCCATCTCCTGACTCTCCAAATGATCCTCAAGGAGCTTGGGTGCTCCTGCACCATCATGGCATTCCACCACCATGAGACCACATTTCTTTGAGGCATTTTTTTCAAACAGTTCATTCCCTTGTCTATGCTATTGCTTACTATTATGCTATGATATATTTTTTCTAAGCATCCATAGCTTGTTTGAAAGCACCTATTTTAGGCTTTTATCCATAGCAACAAGGCAATGAACTGTTTGGCTAAATGCTTTGATAGACATGTATGAAAAATGTGTTAGCATAGACAAGGCAGTGCACTCTTTGAAAAAATGCCTCAAAGAAATGAGGTCTCATGGTGATGGGATGGCATGAAAAATGCCATGACAAGAAAATTGCTATGGATTGTCATGGCAGTCCATCACCATTGAGACCACATTTCTTTGAGGCTTTTTTCAAACAATTTTCTGCCTTTTCTATGCTATTGCTTCTTAGTATGCTTTGATAGATTTTTTCCACAAGCATCCATAGCTTTTTTGGAAGAACCTATTTTAGGCTTTTAGCCATAGCAACAAGGAAGCGAATTGTTTGATAAAATGCTTTGATAAACATGTATGATAAATGTAGTAGCATAGAGAAGGCAGCGAACTGTTTGAAAAAATGCCTCAAAGAAATGTGGTCTCATGGTGATGGAATGCCATGACAATCCACAACAATTTTCTTGTCATGGCATTTCACCACCATGAGACCACATTTCTTTGAGGCATTTTTTTCAAAAAGTTCATTCCCTTGTCTATGCTATTGCTTACAATTATGCTATGATAGATTTTTTCTAGGCATCCATAGCTTGTTCAAAAGTACCTATTTTAGGCTTTTAGTCATAGCAGCAAGTCAATGAACTATTTGGCTAAATGCTTTGATAGACATGTATGAAAAATGTGTTAGCATAGACAAGGTAGTGAACTCTTTGAAAAAATGCCTCAAAGAAATGAGGTCTCATGGTGATGGAATGCCATGACAATCAAAAGCAATTGATTTTCATGGCATTCCATCAGGTCATGAGACATCATTTCTTTGAGGCATTTTTTCAAAGAGTTCACTCCCTTGTCTATGATATTGCTTACTATTATGCTTTTGATAGATTTTTTCCAAGCGTCCATAGCTTGTTCGAAAGCACTTGTTTTAGGCTTTCGACCATACCAACAAGGCAACACTTGAACTATTTGACAAAATGCATTGGTAGACATGTATGAAAAATGTGGTAGTATAGACAAGGTAGTGAACTGTTTGAAAAACTGCCTCAGAGGAATGTGGTCTCATAGAATGCCATGACAACCAAATGCAATTGGTAGCTGCTCCTAGTTATTTGTTATGCAATGTGAAGTAATTGCATAACTGCTTAGGTTGACTTTGTGAAAACTATATTGTAATTGAAATTTTGTCATCTATCAGCATCTAGTTATTAGTTATGAAACGTGAAGCAATGCTTTCAATTTGAAAGATGTGCAATGCAATGTAATCAACATTATGAATATAAACTACAAAAATCTATTTTTTACTAAGTTACCAGTTCAGTTTTGGGTTCGGGATCAGGTTCGAGAACTCGGTTTGCCGGTTTGGGAAATCTTTTTTTTGGGGTTGGGTTTGTTTTGGGTTTGGTCATACAAAAACATATAAAAAATAGAAATATATACATATTTGCAGCAATAATCAAGTTCATAATACACCACCATATTAATAGTCAAATAACATAGCAAAAATACACCACCACTTTCATAGTGAAATCTTAAAATATTAGTGATCTACTCAAATGTCATGATACAAAATTATAAATGAAAGTTCAAACATAAAATTGTCAAGTGTTTACAATCAGCCATTATTGATCATTGATCAATTTGAAAAGTGTGAACATTTTTCTGTGTGGAAGGAAAACAAGAAAATAGTGTTACATAATTATTTACATTGTGAAAGAGCCAAAACCTTTTTCTTGCAGATTGTAGAAGAATCTCAGTGAGTGTTTGGGTGTCCTTTCCTTGGAACGGAACTATCCAGAGCCATGAATGATTGACCAAGAACTATGAGAAAGAAATAAGATAAATCACATGCAACTTGTTGCAATTTCTTTCCTTGGGAAAAAGGGTAAAGTTTGCTTTTATGGGAGAATCTCCTTTAGAGTTTGAACGCATTGATAATTTTCAAGATAGACTTAGCCAAATATGTCATCTAGGTTTGAAGCTTTTAGGTAAAATGTTTGCTTCTTAAAATTTTGTTCAAAATTCAAGATGTAGGCTCTCCTCCCTTAGGGAAGAGAAGGCCTATCAAACCTAACACTCTTATGCAACACTTCTTAAGTTCTTATTGATCGATTATTAAGATGAAGTTTCAAAATAGGCATGGTTATATAAATTCTCATCTCACGACTATCATTGCATCAAATTAAGAATTTTCAATCCTTTACAATCTAGACAAGAGAAGTATGGAGTAGTGTTCCAATGCTAAAGTATTATTGTGAATCTCTTTTCTATGAGTGGTTCAAAAATGAAGAATCTGTCTTCTACACCAAATGAGAAATATTCACAATATGTGCTAGGAAGGAATAAGTCCATAAGATCGAGTATGCAAGAACTGAGAATTACAAAATTGGTTTACATTTGACTTCCAAACACATAAATTTTCAAACTTTTCGATGTTCACATGTAAGTCAAAAAATATATGTGCGTAAGTTGTAAAGTATACACTTGAATACACATAACTCATATCTATTGAACCATGAATTTATAATTTGCAAATATGGACACCATCGATAAAAGGATTTGTATTACGCAAATAGCCATGTACGCATACATCAATATATGTCGATATAATAGAAAAATATAGTTACACAATAGCCATATAGGCTTACGAGAATGCCATAGAGGCATTCAATGCCAAATATATCCAATACAAAATATGTACAAAATTGCCATGTAGGGCATACAAAAAGGGCTCTGTGCATTCAAAATTCATTTCTCTCCCATGCTCTGGTTCAATACAATTTTCTTTTCCCTTTGATGGGTGATCCGATGGCAGTCATCACATGTTTAGAATGTCTCGAGGAGTGCTCACGCTGCTCCTCCTAGTGTTTAGCTTCGTGAAGTTCAACATTACAATAAGAAGTAAAGACATTAATATATAGAAATTACATTATAAAAATTAAAATATTTAACAAAATAATCACTTATGGCCATCTCACGATCACTCTCTCGATGGAAATATTTTCACTGCTTGATGCTTTCGGCGTGCTCAAATTATATATAAACCATCAAATAGAATTAAACTACGAATCAATAATGGCTTGATTTTTCACTAGAACTAGTTCATCTATAACAATGAATGTAAATTGAAATTTAGTAATTTGCCTCATACCTCCCCTATCAGAGCCATCGAGGATTGTATAGCGGAGGAAATACCAATATCCATTTCCCTCGTAATGTTTGGCAGTGTTTCTGTCACCAACATATGAAAATAAAACAACAAATTACTCAATCACAAAAAAGTTACAATAGCAATCCATGTGATGACTTATAATGTATGAGATCTAATGAACAAAATTTTGAGTACAAGTATTAAATAGATATATTTATGATTATTAGTTATTGAATTTGAAGTAATGCTTTGATTTTGAATGATTTGTGTAATGCAACATAAGGTCAACAATATGAATATAAACTACACAAATCTATTAAACTTAGAATTCATTACTTAAGTTCTCTTTAAATTCTATAATACCTCTGTGAACGTTTGATCAAATCTACTGGTACTCGGAGGTGTTTCCTAGAAACCTCCAACAGTACCCTATTCAACATCCAAAATCACATATTAAAATACCATTCATAAAACAATGCTATTAACACATGTAATAAATTTATAATTGTTTACTAACTTTACATACCCCACCGATAGGTGTACTGCAAAAATAAGTAGGTGGATGACTGGTGTATGCAGTCTCTACACTGTCACCCTACAATTTTATTAAAATAATAAAACTAAATTAGTTAATCTTGCATTTCACAATCGAAATTTAATAAATTAAATTCAATGAACATGCTGAGTTTTACCTGAGTGTCAATGCCATATGCATCATGCAAAATGTCAGCCGTCCTCTCCATCCCTGTAGATGCATACGGATCAGGCTGCGTAGTAGCATATGGATCCTGCGTAGCACCCTCTTGAGTGTTGGTAGGGTCATATGAACAAGTCACCCCATAAGATTAACACACATGGGTTTGAAGGCCACCACCAGAAGACTCCCCTGGATGGCACTGTACAATAGGGCTAGTGTGATGGATGACACTCTAGGTCAAAGTTGTGATCACTTACAATGTCTCTATGTCAGCACTCTCCTTTGCAATGGCAGGCATCACAATCTGCTCACGAGGCGGCCTAGCGAGAGGTCATCTCCCTTGCCACGTAGGATCTGATTATGCACCAGGCCTATCCTAAGATGACCCCCCACCTCTCCCCTGGAACTCCCTCATAAAAATAATTTGGGATTTGGTTCAATACAAACTTGCTGTATAGTTTCCTAAGAAAATATTAGGGGACTTCACAATTATTGCATGATGGGTAATCAAAGACCATATACCTTCTCTCATAAAAATAGTTCTTCATCTCTTGGTGGTGGTACCAATGAATAGGAAACCTCTTTGCATTGAGGGTAAGATTTTGATTTGTTTTAGGGTCAGTGAATAGAGAGCACAAATCACCTTTAGTAATTTTTAAATCTTTTACATGTTTATATAATAATTTTTCTGCATAATATGCCCTAGCTGTCTGCCTCCTATCTTGCCATCTAGATATTTGTTGGGTGATTGCAACTACATTTTTTAACATGTCTTTCAATGAATTTTCTAGAAGCATTCTTTCTGTGGTTGAAGCATTTGGATCACTCAACCTATTGATAAGATCCTCAAGTTGTTTTCTATTGTTCTCAATTTCACTCCTGAAATTTTCTTGAGTGCCAGGAGGGAATTGAGAGAATGGTGGGGGAGGTTGATTTTGTTGAGGATTTACCTCCTCTTCTTGTTGAGGATTTGCAGGATTTCCTATAGATTTAAAAAAAAAAATCAAATCTAACCTAAAACAAAAAAAGTCAATTTCAAACTAACAAATTCAAAACAAATAGTAAACAATACTTACCTCTTGCATCTCTTCGTTGTCGTGGGGCCATATTTGTAGAAAAAATCCAACTGTTCTTGATGAAATTTGTTGAAGTCCTTCCTCCTAGAACGCGAGCACGAAAATGAGGGTTTTTGGCCATGGGCAGAGTTGAGAAATAGTGAAAAGAAAATGATACACATTTCACTTTTTTTTTTCTTTTAAAAGCACATAACACCCTCACATTATGTGTTTCCCCATTTTTTTCCCATTTGGCCACAAAAGTGTGACCAACTTCGTGCACCCGCCCATTATTTAAAGAAGAAAGTAATTGGCAAGGTATTTAGCAGGCATTGGAAGAAGATGTGAAAGGCTTTATTCCTAACATGATTGACCCTAGTTATTTCTAATACTTAGATCAAATTATATCTATAGTAGATCCAGAATGTGCTCTTTTCTCTATAAAAACTAATAGAAGTCCTAACTTTGATTGTCTTCCAGCCGAGTTTTATCCAATCATGTGGTAGCATATCAAGGATGACTTTTACATGCTCTATTTGGAAGCTCTTTAGAATGGTTCTTTAGGCCCTACAATTAGTAAAGGCTTAATCAAACTTATCCCAAAAGGGAAAAATGAAGACACTATTGTTGGTTGGTGACTAATTACCTTGTTAAATACCTCTTATAAGATTATTGCTAAAGCATTAGCTATCGGAATTAAACCTGTTGTGAAACCTATAGTGAGAGCCAACCAAACTGGATCTATAAAAGGAAGATGTATTCTTGATAATCTTACGTTGGCTTGGGAGAGTATAGAATGGGCCCAAAAATCATGTCAAAACATACTTGTGGTTAAGCTTGATTTTGATAAAGCATATGATAGAATTTGTTGGTGTTTCATTCTTAAAATGTTGCAGTGGTTGGGTTTTGGTCCAAGGGTTCAAAAGCATGTTTCAATGTTATTTAAAGATCCAAATGCTCATCTTGTAATTAATAACTCTATTTCAACTCCCTTTGAGCTGCAACATTCTATAAGATAGAGGTATTTCCATTCCTCGAGGAAAGGTGGTCATTAACTTGCATTTTGCTGATGATAGCATGCTTATTTTACAAATTTTTTAGGAGGAACTTAACAACACATTGGAAATCATAGAATTGTATTGTGTTATTTTTGGATCCTAATTATCTCATAATAAAATTGAGTTTTTCATGTCACAAAGTGGCTCTATTCCACTTTGGATTCCCAAATAATGGAAGCCTATAAATCATGGGGAGATAAAAAGATATTTAGGCATTCCCTTTGGTATAGGGGTCTCACTTTCAGATATGTGGTGATGGTTTCTAGACAAATTAAAAAAGAAATTGTTTACTAGGGGTAATAAATTTTTATCCTTGGAAGGTAAGATCTAGGTTGCCAACAAATCTTTTATTGCTACTCATGTTTACTACTCATCATGTTGGATGCCTTCCAAGTAGGGTTATGAAGAATTAAGCAAGATGATTCAAAAATTTCTCTGGTCCAAATGGGATGGTAACACAGGTTTCATTGCTTCTTCTTGGTCCCATTGTATTCAACCAAGAACTCATGGAGGTTTCAGTCTCACTGACCCCAAAACTCAAGGGCTTTTCCTTGCTACAAAGTGGATTGTTAGAGATGCTAATAGTGATGAATCATGGAATATTTTAGTTCAACATTGAATTATGGAGGCTACTATTAAAAGTAAGTGGCAAGTAGTCAATTAGTTAGATAAGATTTTAATCTTTTTCAAAATCAGAGCTTCCTTTCCTCTTCAATCTTTTTAAAAATAAGATTTTCCTTTCCTCTTCAATCTTTTTAAAAATAAGAGCTTCCTTTCCTCTTCAATCTATTTGGAGAGCTTCGAAACAAGTTTGTAACTTATTAACTTGGAATAATGCTTCCCTGTAACATGGTTTTATTTTTGCCCCAGCTTCAATATGGTGGAATAGAGTTATTAATTATCATAATCAGCCACTTGTTATTAGCTTTCCAAGGCATGCTTATTACTTATTTAAAAAGGGAATTCATAATTTCAAAGATATTTGGGATTTTAATTCCTTTGATAGGGCCTCTTGGTCATATCTCAAGGAACATTATGGGTTGAGTGATAAATATAAACAATTTATGATATTTGTGTAGTCTTTATTCCCTATTGATCTCTCTATGAAGCTTTGCACTCCCAAGAAATGTAACTTTTCCAAGGATTGGAATTGGTTATCCATTAGTCCATTTAATTATTTTCCTTTGAAAAAGGTGTATTGTCATATTAGGTTCCTAGATGGCCCCTTGTTCCTTGTATTAACCAAAAGTAGAAATGTAGATTTAATGCCAAATTTTGGAGCCAATTGAGTGCTCAAATATGGAGATCTATAGCTGATTTTGACTCACAATCAAGTTGGTTTGGAAAATTTTACATTGCAAACTACTTGTTGGAGATAGATTTCGATGTATTAAATTTCAACCAGCTAATTTCCCTCATTGCTTATGTATTGAAAATATGAAGCATTTATTTTAGGACTTCCCGTATGCTAAGAAACAATAGACAACTATTTAAAAAAAAAAATCTACTATTTTCTATCATGAGTTAAACTGGAAAGAGGTTATCTTGGGTTTGGGTATGCATAACAATATTATTGTTGATTCTATTGGACATGTTATTTTAAGGCATATTTGGAAAGATAGATGTTCAGCTATGTTTTCTGACAACTATTATCATGTAACTACAATTTTAAGGCTTTACTCTGACATCCTTCTTCAGGTGGCTTTTTTGTTTTCACAACAAGTTTTATGCAAGAAGAATTCCAAGAACATGGTTCAACTTCAGCAAATCAAAGACCAAGTATTGTAGTTACAATCCAATTGCAAGTTTTAGCATTGTAAAATTATACAATTTATGAAATGATTGCTCCATTTAGCCTCTTTGGCTGATTTTGTACTTATGATTAGTTAATGTTTTTTTTTTTCAGCTACCTATAGGTAGCTCTTATTCATTGTAATCTACTTTGATTCAATATAAAGAAAAAACTACAAATATTTATATAAAATTTATAGTTTCTTGAAAGTACATTGTCATGTTAAATTATAGATTGGTGAGTATATCTTATGTTTAAGAGTAATTTTTGTACTAGCAATTGCATCTTAGTGTGCAATGGGTGCACTAAAAAGGTGTGGAAGGTCAATTAGGCAATATTTTGGTCTATTTTTTGCATACATTTGTGCAATAGATGAGGTGAATTGGTAGGACCTCTGAATTAAGGATATAATTAGGTTTCATAGAAGATCATAGAGTCAATATAATACCAGAGACATTTTGACAATATATTTGTACCTAGAAAATAGTATGATAATATCTTTAACCCTAGCACTCAACATATATAAGTGCACAAAAAAAACCATATGTTGTAAACTATTATATAATTCAAACATCCATCTCCATACATAAATTTCAACACCCAAATAAAGCTTAATTAGCTAAGTAGTGTTATCCTAACATTTTCATAACTACTCCATGATTCTCTCGAAATCCTCACGGTCTTTCCTTTTTTAATACTCACACCTTACAAGTTTTCGTAATTTTATGAAGAGGGAGGAAACTCGAGACACAAAAAATGATGTAAACAACCAGAGAACTTATATTATTATTTACAATGGAACTTCTTACATGCAGAGGATCACAAATCCTCAAGCTTTGCAATACATCAAGCTATATAAATTTTAGAAACCTACAAAATCCCCTTTCACAGCATGCAAACTCTTTTCTCCAAAAAGATACCAAAAATCATAAAATCCCCCTGATAAATAGCTCCCTTTTTCATTTTGGAGCCAAACAACATTTGAATTATCATATTTTAGAAGTTTGGCAACACAAATTACAAATTGAAATTCAAAATTTAAAACTTCATTCGAAAATTAGCACATTTTTAAAGTGTACCAACTTTCAGGAGCCATAACTTTTGATCCAAGACTCTATTTTTCGAACCGTTTGAATCGTTGGAAAGGTCTCAGAGTCAAGAACGTGCTTAAAATTTTCTATTCCGATTTTGGCAATTTTTTGAGCTACTCTCAGGATTTCTAGTGCCTCAAACCTGATCTAGAAGGTTTTCAGGTGCTTTTCTAGGAGACTGAAACTGCAATATCTTTCAAACTGGGAATGCTCTCAACATGATTCTTTTTCCAATGTTCTTATTTTTTCATTTTGAATCCACCCATATAATTTTTGTCCCCAAACACCTTCAAATTCCTATACCTGCTAAAAATAGTAGTTGACTAGAAAAAGTAGAAAAGAAAAAATGAAAGTCGCGATTTACATTATGATGAAAAGGGTATCCAGAAATGCAAAGACATCAACAAAAGGAAAACAAAAGGAACATAAATGGAATGTATACTTTTTTGGGTGATGCAAGATTTCCCTTACACCACTAGATGCTCTTGCATCAAACACCTAGGGTAATTTGAGAAGTGACCCCATCACGTCTCAAATGGTTGCAGAAAACCCAAATGGTCAACCTATGCCTTAGAAAGCCAGGATGAGTCTTCTACAAGCCTTCCTCTCCACTTCACCAGATATTCTTCATATTGGCTATTTCTAGTACTCCTTCCCACATGGCTATCTAGGTTATTCAATCTCCTCCTTCTCTAAAGTAGATGTTGGAATGCCACACTGTTCCATTGTTGGTACTTCCTCTTTGCCACCTTCATAATACTCTGTCAAGTCTAAAATGTTGAACACAGGGGAAATGTTGACTCCATCCAAAAACTCTACCTCATATGTGTTCCTTGAATCACGCCTCTTCAAAATTTTATAGGGAACGAACTTCATCTTCAATTTGTTATAGGTTGCCATTGGAAACCTTTCTTTCCTTAAGTGGACCATCACTTCATCACCTACCTGAAACTCCTTATTCCTCCTTTTCTGATCTACCTTAGACTTATACTGTATATTCATATTCTTAATACATTCTCTTACCTCTTCATGTACATTCTTGATGTGCTCTAAAAATTATTCGGCTTCGACACTAGTCTTTTGCTCTTGGTCCATCTTCCTCAATTTTGGAGCAGTTCTAGGACTACCTCCATACACAATTTGGAATGGTGATCTTCCCATACTCCTATTGAAAAAATTGTTGTAAGAAAATTCTTCCTAGGGTAAGATCAAGTCTCGTCCCTTGGGTTTATCTCCTACCAAACATCTCAGTAGGTTACCTGGACTCCTATTCATAACCTCAATCTGCCCATCAGTTTGTGGATGGTGTGTAGAACTGAACTTCAAGTCTATCTTAAACTTTTTCAACAAGGTCCTCCAAAAGTATCCGGCAAACTTGGTATGACGATCTAAGACTATACTCTTTGGTAGACCATGTAGCGATGTCAACTGCATCATGGATCTTCTGGCATGGAATGAAATGCACCATCTTTGAAAATATGTCAACTACCACAAACAATGAATCATTCCCTCTCTGTTTCCTTGGAAAACCAAGAAAAAAGTCCATACTTATATCTTCCCAAGGCCTCTCTGGTATAGGTAGGGGCTAATACAACCCTGTATTTTGGCTCACTCCCTTAACCATCTGACACACCCTGCAACTCTGCACAAACTTCTTCACATCATGTGACAATTGAGGCCAATAATAATGCTCACTGATAATGGCAATAGTCTTATCCCAACCAAAATGTCCTACCATTCCTCCATTGTACTTCTCCTTTATAAAATTCTCCCTCATGGAACTCCTTGGAATATGCAATTGGCTTCCTTTGAACAACATGCCATCCTAGATTATGAAATCTAGCCACCTTGTCCTATCAATTGTAATAGGTTGCGTGCAAGCTTTCCAAGCCTCTACAAAATCAGGATCCTTAGGGTACAATGTCTTGAGTTCATTGAACCCAACCACTTCAATTTGCATATCATTCAACAATGTTTTCCTCCTACTTAAGGCATCGACAACCCTATTCAACCTCCCACTCCTATGTTTTAAAACAAAGGTATAACTCTGCAAAAAATTCTACCCATTTCATATGCCTCTGATTTAATTTTCCCTAGCTATTGAGGTATTGTAATGCCTGATGATCAGTAAACAGAACAAACTCCTCTGACAATTGATAATGTCTTCATTTATTTAATGCTTGAACTATTGCATAAAATTATTGATCATATACAAAGTACTTTCTCTTTGCATCATTTAAATTTTCACTAAAGTAGGCAATGGGCTTACCTTCTTGACTCAAAACTGCTCCAATGGCACAACCACTGGTGTCACAATCCACCTGAAACAGCTTATTCAAATATGGAAGGGCTAAAACTAGTTGCTCTGTCACTTTCTGCTTCAATAGATCAAAACTCTTCACTACTCTAGTGCTCCACTTGAACTCTTTTTTGTCCTCTCTCATTGTTTCAGTCAGGAGTGCACAAATACTACTAAAGTTTCTGATGAAATTTCTGTGAAAACTAGCCAAACCATGGAAATATCTCACCTCAGTAGTAGTTCTTGGGGTAGGCCATTCCATAATAGCCTTCACCTTCTTTGGGTCCATCTTGAAACCTTCTTCCGAGACAACAAACCCCAAGTACACTAACTCCTTCACAAAACTACACTTCTTCATATTAATCAACAATTTCTCTTCTCTCAACTTTTCAAATACTCTATGAATATGCAACAAATGCTCACCTAGGGACTTACTGAATATCAAAATATCATCTAAGTACACAATAATAAAACTCCATAAAAACTCTTTCAGTACCTCATTCATGAGCCGCATTAATGTGCTTGGTGCATTGGTTAGCCCAAAGGGCATGACAAACCATTCATACAGGCCCTCTTTGGTCTTGAAGGTGGTCTTCCATTCATCTCCCTCTTGAATCTAGATCTGGTGATATCTGCTCTTTAGGTCAATCTTTATGAAGTACTGCACTCCAGTCAAATAGTCCATCAAGTTATCCATTCTTGGCAGAGGAAATCTGTATTTGATTGTTATCATGTTATGGCTCGGGAGTCTGTACACATTCTCCACTCCCCATTCTTCTTCGGTGCTAGTACTGTAGGTACTACACATGGACTTAGACTCTCTCGAATCAAGCCCTTTCTCAACAATTGCTAAACCTGTCTATTCAAATCCTCATTTTCTGTAGGAGTCATTTTGTGAGCTGCCTTATTTGGAAAACTGGCTCCAGGGATCAAGTCAATCTGATGACTGATCTTCCTCACTAGTGGTAAACCTTCAGGTACATTATCAGAAACAATCTTTTGAAACTCACCCAATAACCTAGAAACTTCTATTGGCACATTCTCACTATCCTCTTTATCCCTTCTACGAATCAATGCATAACACTTATGCTTGTTGGTTCTTTTTTACACTGTAACTAGGTTTTTCTTCTAATCTACCTATGGAATTGCCAATTCCAATCAAGGGTAGATCGAAGGAACTAGACCAACTGACGAGAACTTTAAGAAGCCTCCTACACTTTAGGATCTGCAAGACTCGAGAGGGTAATCCCTTAGTGTGTTTAGAACCTCTACACCATTATCATAAACAACATTAACAATAGCAGCTAATGTCACTTAATAACTCAACATGATAGGATAAAATTGAATATAATTGGCTATTCCTTGATAATATCAACTACCTGGAGCATGAGATAACTACAACACAAGGTAGTATAAGATAGTCATTGATTTGCAATTTGTAGCAAGCTCTAGGTAAAGAAAAAATAAATACTGAATCATATGGGTAATTACAACTTAGACAAATGCCATATATCCATTGGGTAGGAGTCAAATTCATAAGCATCCAAGGGTATATGACATATTTAACACATAACATATGAAATCCTTGATGGCATTACATTACAATCTCATCAATATATATTCTGACTCAATACTACTTATCAAATCCTTATACAGTACATATCCACCTATAATCACATTCAAGCATTTTAATTAACTCCTTGAATTAAAGCTAGAATAGAATCATACACACCACAATAGTGAGATGGATAAAACAACCCTTGGTTATTTTATTCAAGGTTCAGATATGTAAGTACAATGGAGACACATGAGCTTGAATTTATCTTTTCAACTCAAATGCTAGTACTGTGATACAACATTAAATCCCCATGAACTCAAAACCTACAACAGAATGACCCAAAACCTAAATTGCATTCCTTCTGAAAACCATCAGACTTTAGAAGTTGCTCTGCAACTTTACCTAGACTTGACAAAAATTATCTAACTTGCTACCTATACTTTTGGCCTTGAAACCCTTCTTATAGAAAATGAAGGAGCAAACAAGCATCAGGCCAGAAAGTACACGTCACCCACCAATTGGCACACCTGGAAAAGTTGGTGCAACAATAAAGACCACAAGAAAATCGCATCGAAAATGCTATTAAAACAAAACTGGAAACCGCTACAACTACAACACATGATTTATTGATTGAATCGTTCCAGTAAGCATCTCACCCGTCATTAAAGCTCACCCGCGTGCTACACAAATGGCTCCAACTTAAACTCTAGCCATAAATCCTTCAGTTAGATCAAATCATAGATCGACCGTCTTCAAAAAAAGCTAACACAATCACGAATGTGGCAATAAGGAGCCCATCATACCATACATTGTGAAGGAAGTCCACGTGGTGGTTGCCTGAGATATCGTAATCGATAAAGATCCTACAACTTCGGATCACGCGATGGTGAGCAACCATTAATCTTGAGCATTAGTGATCATGTCCCTTCAAAACAGTCGACAGCCTTATCATTATCCATCAAGCAACTTTCCCACCAAGATTATAACAGATATGTCAATTTAAAACACGTGCACCATAAAAACATTTTAGTAACCCGCCTTTTAATGTATTAAGGCTAGGTAGTACTTCCTTTCTTCTTTCAGCTCCTCCAAATGAGACATGTGGCAGTCACCCATGATATCATGATTGGTAAAAACCCTACAACTTTAGATCACATGATGGTAGGCGACCGTTGATCAAATGACACTTGATTGGTCACAAACTTTATCCCCTTCAGCCTTTTCGGATAGGACACATGGCTCTTAACCGCGATATCCCGATCAACCAAAGCACTATGGTGGGGCCATCATGGGATGGTGGGGAGTGACTGAGATGTGGCTAGGTTCAAATTCTAATCTCCACTGTAGATCTTCTCTGACCTATTTTGTTGCCCTAATTTCTCTATTTGGCGCTTGCTCATTTAATGAATTCCCCCAGCCTTATCAAATATATCACTTTAAATGTTTTGCTTTGGATAAAGCAATGAAACATTTAAAAAATATCACCAACACACAAGAATTTCCCTAGGCCCCACCTTTATAATTTCCTTTACTCACCTGATGCATTTATTCCATATTTTAACCTCTTAAATATTTTGCCCCGGGTTGGCTTTAAATTATTTGAAACATTCATTTAGACTGTGCTTGAAGGCTTCCCTAGGCCCACCTTGTACACATGGAAAAATCCCACTATTTCATGATAATTGAATAGTGAGCACCTTCTGATTACAAAATAGCGGGAAAGGGCTATGATCAAACAATAGTTGATCAATGGTTGCATGAACTTCATCCCCCAAAAAGGACACATGGCATGCACCCATGATATCACGAACGGTAAAGATCCTGCAACTTCAGATCACGTGATGGTAGGAAACCATTGATATATGAAGGTAACCGATCAACGATGGCACGAATTTCATCCTTCTTCAAAATAAAACACTTATGAAAAGGACAAGGGGACATCACTAGGGGGATGGTAAAAACTAACATAAGTTTTTTTTAAACGATGGAACATAGGGCCAACCATGACTTAGGAAAATAAAACCTTGCGGAGGAAATAAAATATTTGAGACCAAAGGGACCCATCCTAGAGGAACCGATAGGACATAATTCATTTTAAGACCCATCAAAAAGTAACAACGAAATAGATCCCAACCAAGGCATAAAATTAACACAAGGGTTTTGTATGAATATAAGGCTAAAACCCCAACCCCTAGAAATTTCCAACACCATGAAAGAATAGTGACAAAAGGAAAGGCATGAATGAAACATAGGGAGCAAAAATTTGAAGTTCCAACAATGCTCATGCTTCATTCCTTCTAAAAATTTCCTTCCATCAACATAACAAACCCTAGCACTATTGCATACCTTTTCTTCGGCCTCCTTTAGGGGTTTCAGCTTATGGCTGACTCCATCCTTCGTCAGGGAATAAGTGTTTGCATGGCCATCATGTATAGCTCATTTTTGAAACTACCACGGCCTCCCCAACAACATGTGGCATGCATCCATGGGGATGATATCACAGAGTACCTCATCACAATAGCTTCCAATTTTGAAGGTCACCAGGAATTGCTCATTGACAAGAACTTTGTGATCTTTTTGTAGCCAGGCAATCCGATACGGATGTGGATGCCTTTCCCTCTATAGCTTTAGTTTTTCAACCATCTCTTCTGACACTAGATTATTAGTGCTCCCACTATCAATAATGACATCATAGCATTTTCCTTCACATTTGGACCTTGTGCAAAATAGATTCTTCCTTTGTTTTGGCTCCTTCTCTTCAGTCACAAGGGCTCTTCTCACCACTAGGGCTTCTCCCCTTTCAGCATCATTTGAATGCTTAGATTGAGCCTCCTCATTTGCATGTACAACCCTTCCATGACCTTCTGGTCTTCTTTCTATCTGTCCTTGGTGCTGTGGAAATTCATAGGCCTAATTCCCTTCTTCACCACACTGAAAATAAGTACCTCTGAAACCACCTCTTCCAAATCCTTTTCCAGATCTACCTCGCCCTCTACCTCTTTGGTCACCACTGTTTTAATCACGAGGGTGGTAGAAATTATCACTCCTTTGTCCTCAGCTGATACCCACATCTCCATTTTTCTTCTCATCCTCATTCCAGCTTCTAGAAGATCTTCCACCACCCTTTCCACTTTGGCCTCATCCTTTTTGCTTGTTATCAAATCTTTTGTTCAGCTTCTCTTCAAATTTCAAGGAAAACTCTTATGCATCCTCAATGGTGTTAATTCTAACTAGGCTTAACTCTTCTCGAATGCTTGGTCATAACCCATTAACATAACGAGCTACATTCTCCTTCTTGGCCTCTGCATGGCCTATTTTAATGATCATCTTGTGAAAATCTTCTTTGTATTCCTTCAAAGATCTACTTCCTTGCTTCAACCCTTCCAATTTCTTCAACAGATCTAACTCGTAGTCCACTAGTATAAAGTGCTTCTTTAGTTTCTCCACCATGTGATCCCAACTGCTGATCTTTCATTTTCCTCTTTGATTTCTCTCCAAATATTTGCATGGTGCTTCAGCTTCATTTTTTCAAACTTAACCCGATCTAGGTCCTCTACTTCTTCATACTCAAAATACTCTTCTAGCTTGTTGATCCAGTCGATCAACTCTTCCAGGTCCAAACTTCCAGAATAATTGGGGACTTCTATTCTAGGTCTTTTTCTGATCTTTGAAATGGCCCTTATCAGCCGCATTTGATCTTGATCAATTCCTTCTTCTTCCTCTTCTATGTTTGTATCTTCCCCCTCTTCTTCATCCTCTCTTTCTTATCTCCTCGGGTTTAACCCTCTTCTCATTTGTACCTGCAATGCATCAATTTGTCTCTAGAGGGCTCTAAAACCCTTATCTGCCAATGGATCTCTTCCACCAACATTTTTGTCACCACTGCCACCTTTGGCACCACCACACCTACTAGGCATCACTCTTGGAGGCATCTTGAATATCTCAAACCCACAACCATGGTCCTAGTGTGAACTGCATCATGATCGGTGATCTGTCCACACACTCAAGAAAACCCACTCTGATACCAACTGACGAGGGAGAAAACCCGAGACACAGAAAATGATGCAAACGACCAAAGAACTTATATTATTATTTAAAATGGAAATTCTTACATGTAGAGGATCACAAAACCTCAAGGTCTACAATACATACAAGCTATAGAAATTTCAGAAACCTAAAGAATCCCATTTGGCAGCATGCGAACTCTTTACCCCAAAAAGATACCAAAAATCAGAAAATCCCCCCCATAAATAGCACCCTTTTTCATTTTGGTTTGGTGCCACAAATTACAAATTGGAATTCGAAATTTAAAACTTCATTCGAAAATTAGGACATTGTTAAAGTGTACCAACTTCCGAGAGCCATAACTTTTGATCTAGGACTTCATTTTTTGAACCGTTTGAACCGTCGAAAAGGTCTCGAAGTCAAGAACTTGCCTAAACTTTTCTATGTTGATTTTGAGAAGTTTTCGAGCAATTCTGGGGCTGCTTAGTGCCTCAAACCTGATCTGGAAGGTTTTCAGGTGCTTTTCTAGTAGACTGAAACTGTAATAGCTTTCAAATCAGGAATGATCTTAGCCTAATTCTTTTGCTAATCTTCTTATTTTTTCCATTATGAATCCGTGACCCATATAATTTATGTCCCCAAACACCTTCAAATTCCCATACCTACTAAAAATAGTAGTTGACCAGAAAAAGCAAAAAAGAAAAACTGAAAGTGGGGATTTACATTATGATGAAAAGGGTATCAAGAAATACAAAGACATCAACATAAGGAAAACAAAAGGAACATAAATGGAATGCATATTTTTTTCATGATGCAAGATTTCCCTTACTCCACTGGATGCTCCCACATCATTTTAATTAGAAACTTTCATGATACCTAGAGCCATTCCAAATAGAACAGTCCAAATATGGTAAGTATAAACAATGAATAACTAGTCAAACAAAACATTTCGAGCATCAACATCACAAGGTGTATGCCACCTACCCAAAAAAATTGTTACTCCTTTTAATGCACCAAATCTAAATGTTTTTCTAATGATAGTTCCTCCAATATTTTTTAATAAGATAGGATGCTCGAATGTGTGTGGATGTGAAACAAATGTAATCAAATGCATTTAAATAATAATACATGTATCAAATTTTGCAAGGCAAGAAAATAAAGGGGGTGAATTGGCCAAATTTTGAATTTGAGTTTTGAAAAGAAAAGGGTCAAGTCCACAAGCACAAGGTCAACCTTTCAACTTTGAAATGACCCTGGACAAGCACATAATCATATTGGATTGTTTAATAGTTATATGTAGGTAAGTGTAGAGATAAATGTTTTAAATTCATCAACAGACAAATTTAATATGATATATGCACAAGGACAAGATGAAAAATGAATATGTAAAGATACTTATAATTTTAGAGTAAGTAAGATTAAGAAAATAAACTTAATTTTACACAAAAATACATCATTTGTCAACATATTTCTAAAAATGAATACAAAACTAAGTAAAAATAAAATGACACAATTACATGTTTCATGTAACATTGACACTTGCAAGGAAAAGTTAAAATGTTTGAAACACTAAAATATATTATTTAGTGTCTATGAGCTCACTGAATGCTTTGTAAAAATATAAGAATTTTCATGCCCATCTATATTCACAGTTATTTACAAAATAGAATTTAATGGGATGAAACTCTGAAATATTCCTCGAAGATAAATGCACTCCAACCATTATTCCCTTATATGAAACAAAATTTAATGTAAAGGGAACATGTTTTGAATCTATAAAATAAGACAATTCAAACATATAGGAGATAATATTTATAGAAGATGAAAATATTGAAATAAAGAGTCCTTGGCTAAGAAGACTTGCTACAACTTTAATCTCAACCTTGATGTCAATGCTAACTAACATACTCATTAGGTATGGTTACAATTTGGGAGAAGCTACCATTTCCGAGCTACACTAAAAGTGTGATCAAAATTATAGGTGCTCAAACCCACATTGTCTGAAGTTGACTTTTTTTGTCATTGGTGATGTCCTTGAAAGGCAGGGTCTGTCCGTCCAAGAACGTGTTGCTCTACCAATTTTTTCCCTAGTTGGGTGGCATTGCTTGCCATATAGTCTTAGATCCCTTTATTAACACCACATTAACACTCATTTGTCCCCCAACATTTGTGATGAGCATCAAATAAAAGTACACATGTCCATTTATGGTGAATCAAAATCCTCCTTTGTGTTGGCAAGGCACCCTATAATAAAAAAAAATAGACATGTTAAGCCTAATTTGGTCACAACAAAGAAAACAAAAATGAATGCATTTCTTTTAAGATATTAAGGAAATTTAGGATAAATTATAATAAACTTTGATCTATTTTGAAGACCTCTTTAGTGTATATAGAGAAGGAGGAAAATAGATCAATAGAAAAGATACATGAAAGAGAGAAGGGAGAGGTCGAGAATGAGATAAAATATAGAGAGACAAAGGAAGAAAAATAGAAAAGAAGAGATATATATAGAGATAGAGGTGAGATAGGATATATATAGAGAGAGATCTTTATATCTTTGTTTCCCTCTCTATCTATAGGTTTCTCATTATCTCTCAATCTCTCTTCCTCTCTCTCCCCTATTCCTCTATATATTTATAGTTTTCCCTTTTATCTTTCTTTCCTTTGACCTCTCTCTCCTTCTCTCCCTATTTCTCCCTCTCCCTCTCTCCTTCTCCCTCTCTCTCTCTCTCTATATATATATATATATCTATTTATTTCTCTCCCTCTTCTCTCCTTCCATCTCTTCCTCTCCATATATTAATCCATATCTCCATCTCCATCTATATATTTATGTTCCTCTCTATCTCTTTATCCTTCCCTCTTCTTGCATATATCTCTTCCCTTATCTTTCTCAATATATGTATCTCTCTCTCCCTCTATCTTTGTATCTCCCTTTGTCTCCCTCTATCCCAATCACTCCCTCTTTTTATCTCTCTCTCGCTTCCTCTTTATATATATATATATATCCCTCTATATCTCTATCTTTATATCTCTCTCTCACTCACTCACATGCTCCCTATTCCCCTTCCCTATCTTTATCTCCATATCTTTCTCTCTCTCACCCTATTTCTTCCTCACCTATCTCTATCTCTATCTCTATCCCTCTCTTTATCACTTGTCTCTATTATCTTTGTTTTCTCTTAGTCTTGTCCCCTCTATATATATTCTCATTTCTCCCTCTTTCTATCCCTTTATCTTCCTCTGTCTCCCTCTCTCCATATAAATCCCTCTTTCTATAGATATCTCTACTTCTCTCTCCTCTCTCTATTTCTCTCTGCATCTCTCCCTTGCTCACTCTCTCCCTATCCCCCTATCCATCTATCTATATCTACCTCTCTCCCTTTCCCTCTCTCTCTCTCTCTCTCTCTCTCTCTCTCTCTCTCTCTCTCTCTCTCTCTCTCTCTCTCTCTCTCTCTCTCTCTCTCCCATATATCTTTCTCTCCCACTCTGAATAGCTATTCATCTACCTTTACTTATCTTTATTTTTCTCTCTACCCTATCTCACTCTCTCTATATCTCCTTATATATTTCTATCACTCTATATTTCCATCTATATCTCTCTATATCTCTCTATCTCTTGCTCTATCTCACCATCTCTCTCTTTATTGATCTCTCTACCTCTCTCTTCCTCTCTCCCCCCTTACACTCTACCTAGAACTCTATATTTATATATTATTTTCCTTTCTATCTCTATCTCTCCAAATTTCTTTTTTTTCTCTCTCTCTCTACCTATCCCATTATCTCTCCCTCTCTCTACTCTCTATCTATTGAACTTTGCATTTCTATCTTTATCTTTCTACCTCTCCCTTCTCTCGCTCTTTATCTCTCCCTATCCTTCTCTCCATACCACTTAGATCTTTCTCCATATCCATCTCCATCTCCACCTATATCTCTATCTCCTTAACTCCTCTCTCACATGCTCTTTCCATCTCTATCTCTCCCTCTTTCTATCACTATATCTCCCTCTCTCTCCTTATTGAAAATATAACATGACTCTCTTGGTAATGAAATCTGATTGTATCTTTTTCATTTAGAGGTTTTCTTTTTGTCATATTTAGATCCCTATAAATGGATTCATAATTTATTTGAAGCTCACACTTCTCCATTTAGACCTTTATTGTACAACCAACATCATTTGATAAATGGCCTACCAATTGACCTCGCATTCTATACAAAGGTATGCAAAAACTAAATAATTTTTTTAATTGACTTTCAACACTTTCGGCGTACCCATTGTACACCAAGGTGCAATTGCTAGTATATATGTAATTTAAAAAATAATATTTTAATTTGTTTCTTTTATGTATAAAAATTTGTTTATTCTCACATCATATATTTTTTAATATTAAATAAATAAATATTATCTATTTTGTTTTCTCCTTTTCAATTCTCTCTTATATCTTTGTGAGAATTTTTTAAATTGATTTTGTGTTCGAGAATATTTTTATGAGATCAATATTGACAATTAAGTGATAATTAAATCATTTCATATCTAAATAAAATACTACTCTTGAAATGATAAATACTCATGAATTGCGCACTTTCAGAGACTAGTGACTGCAAAGCTTCATTGTTGGAGATTCTCTTAAATAAGAGATTGACATGTTGGTTCATTATGTTGCTTAGCAATTTTTTGTTTACCTTTTCTTTGTTGCTATGGAGAAAAAGATGAAAATACTTCAACTTCCAATTAGACTGCCAGCTTGGCCTATTGTAGCAAATATCTTTCTCTTAGGCCCAAAACCCAATGATGCACTATTTTCCCTTTTTGAGCAATATGGTCCCTTGATCAAACTCTTTCTTGGTATGAAAACAATAGTGATAGTTTCCTTTGCTGCCATGGTGAAGGAGGTACTCAAAACCCATGACAAAATCTTTGTCTAGGGTGGACTATCATTGAACATTCAATGAGGATACTCCCTTACCACATGTACTTAATAATATGGGTCCAAAATGAATCCCACTGGAAAAAAACTAAGATTTGTTTCCACTATAGATCTTTTCTCTCCCATGAAACTCCAAACTTTGCAAAATATAAGAAGAGATTCAATTTTCCAAATGATTTGATTAATTTTTAAGGAAAGCAATGTGTATCTAAGGGAAAGAGTGGGGAGTTTTCTTATTTAATAGTCAACACGACTTTGAATGTGATAGAAAATATGATCTTTTTAATCATCTTGGAGGGGAATAAATTAGAACTTCAAGATCATGCCAAAGAAAGAATTGTTGTTAATCAACTTGGAGGATAATAAATTAGACCTTTGGAATATTAGCTCTGTGATGAAATTATAGATGTTATTACTGAGAATTGTATTTTTATTTTTCTAAGAGGGGTGCCAACAAAATAGAGTTCTACAAATGGGAAAAAAACTAATTAGAAAAATAGGTTTCAAGAGACTAAGACAAACAAAAGTTATGGAAAAGGATATTTTTCCTTCATATTCAAATAAAATAAAAATTATAAAGAGATTCTTTAATATGACACATGGGTTATGGGCTTGGAATTTTGATTTCCAACTTGAAGGTCCATCTCATTTATGGTATTCCATGTGGATTGAGCTACGATGACTAGACTTGAGTTTTAGACATTTTTTGAAGGATATTGAGGGTCAAATTGGAAGCATAATATGGTGCAAATAGAACATAGATAAATATTCCAGCCTAAGGGTTCATCCTAGGGCTTGTTAATAAATTGCTATAAATAAGCCCTAGAATTGAAATGGTGCATCCAATAGTTTATCTAAACAAACCTAATGCACATTTCTATTTTTGTAAATAGGACTACTTACCTCAAGACTATCCAATCAAGAAAATTCAAGTAACCTAAAACCCTACTCATAATTCATCTCTAGCACATTCATCACGAACCCCTCTTAAACATACTCTTCACAAAAAAAAATATTGACTTGTGTTCACCATACAAATACCACCTCATCTATCACTAAATCTCCTCAAACTAAGCATGTTCCTACTACAACATCTACTCCTTATAAGGATGACATTATGCCTACTTAAAAGATGGTTAAGAATAGGAAAGATCCTTCTAGCTCTTCTTTCTACACTTTTCACTCATCTATTGTTTGTGACTACTCCATATCCCCTTTAATATATTCTCTTTCAAATGTATGGGACCTAGATTTGAAATGGTACAACCAATAGTTTATATAGAAAAACCTAATGCATATATTTTTTTTCAAAGAGGATCACTAAGACTATTCTAGCCCAATGAATATTAAATTAATGAGACCTAGAATTGAAATGGTATAAACGATAATTTATCTGAAGAAACCTTAAATGCGTATTTATTTTTTGTATGTATCGAAATTCAATTTTATTTGTTGGATCAAGGACTTCAATATCTACTGCACTCACATTTTTCAAAAAAAATAATTGATAATCTTCTATTTTTCCACGTGCAAAAAAAAGAGCTTGATTTTTGGTGAAAAACCTATGTTTAATAAAACTAAAAAAATAAATACATCATAAAACCAAAACATATTAAAATTATATTTGTTGGATAGCTCGTTCCAAGGACTGTCATAATCCAATTGAGTATGTGAAGTCTCCTCCATTTTCATCCTCAACTCGAGCTTCGAAGGGAAAATTTTGGGAGTTTTTTAGTGCCAAAGGGGGAGAAGGGGGGAAAAGGGGGGTTCAAGTGAACCCCCCTTGGAGGTTCTTAACTAGGGTTTGAGAAAACCCCCTTTCCACAACCCTTTCCTTTGGTTTTTTCCCTAGAAAAGGTGGAACCCGACATTTAATGTGTTCGCTCGAAGGGGGGTTCTAGTGAACCCCCTTTTGGTTCGCTCGAACCTAATGTTTGTTTGAACTCCCAAAAACCAATTTTTTTTCCATGGGGACATTTTTCCAAGTTTTCTTTCCACACTAGAATTGTAAACCACTTTTATTGGTCTGCCCTTATTCAGTATGCAATATTTTCACTAATAATGTTATAGGAATGATTTGTTCTAGTATTGATCATGACACTATGTGTGTTATATTGAACATTGATGTGCAGGTAGTTTGGATTTGGAAATTGGAGATGAAGATAAAATGATAGGGATAGTTAAGGTATGCACTAATGATGTTAAGTAGTTGATCTGTTTTATGATACATTATATGATATTTGATGCATTATTTTGATCAGTATTTGATTATTTTATCATGATTATTATATGATTATCATTTTGATTGTTATGTAACTGAATGTTATTAATTGATGTGGTTACTTGTTTGATGTGTTTGGGTGAAAGGGGTAGTGTTGCATTACTCACTTGTTAGTTTCTTGGTACACTCAAATTTTCTTTCACGGTGTGTCTGATTGTATGATTATATGTATATGGTTACACACAACCATTTTGTGTACTGTAGGTTGCAGGTACTAGGCATTGACTCCACCTAAATTGGTAGGTCTAAGTGTGCCTTAAAACCCAATGGAACAATTGATCAAAGATAACATTTAGTCCTCTACCCTAGCCATAATCCACAAAGAGGATGAGTATCTGGTCGATCACCTTGTTAGTGTTGTTTGGTGTTTGTGGTCAGTTGGTCTTGTTTTTTACCCTATTTAGTTTTTAGGTAATTATTGTTGACATTTTACTTGTTTAATTTAAAATTGTTTGATAAATGTTGTTTTTGGTTAATTCATGTATTAATAAATTATTAAGTTAAAGTATTTTAATAAATAGATATAAATATATTTATTAATGTTTATGGCTTATAATAAATTTAAAAGTGTAATGTAATATAAAATAAAATAAAATAAAAATTGAATTATAATGAAATGTGATAATGGATAAACAGTAAAAATAATATAAAAAGATAGAAATATTTTTATGCTCCACATGCATAACTTTGAACTAATTGTCGAAAAAGAAACTAGATGTTTTATTAGAGATTTTAGATATTTTATTGGATTTTTGTTTTAAAAAATCTAACAGCCTTCTTTTTGTAAATAATTATTCTTTTGAGAGATTTTCATGATTATTGATTTTTTATTTCCGGGAAGAGGAGATAATTTTGGGTCTACAAGATAACGTCTTTTACTATCCAATTGCATTGGTTTGAAAGTCACTTAAGCCTTTTCAACACACCTTTTTGAGTGCACCGCTGCATAGTGTCTACTTGCGACGCTTAATAGGTAAAGTCTGCATTCTTTTTCCTATTTGATGCTAAATATATGTTGCATTTTTCTTTCTGCATTGACTTCTTGCTTTGGATATTACGATCTTTAGTGGTGAAAATATTTTATGAATGGCAATCAGTAATTGAATCTGCATATTCGTTGATTTCTACCCAATGCATTCCTTTGCATGCGCCAACCATTGTTACTATTTGAGCCGAGTTGCATACTATGGCCTTCAATATGGCAAGTGTGACTTCTTTCTGCATATACTTCGAATTCTTTTCAATGGTTTTACTTATGTTTGGAATTCAGTTTTCATGCATTATATAGGGAAGTCGATGCTTGCATGGTGCTTTTACCTCTGTATTACATATTCAATGTTGAGCATATTCGATTTGATTCGATGGTCTTCTTCTTGTTGTGTGGCAATCGACGTTGTAGGTTGTGATGCTATGTTTTGTGTGTTATGTCAATGCTAAAAACTTCGAACTCATGTCCTTGGTTATTCCTCAGTTAAAACAGTCATGCACTTTCATTGGGACTGCTTACTATGTATAGTACATACTATATGCTTAGCATCCCCATTATTCTCCACAAGAAGTTAGAACATTGTCTCTTTTTAAAAGAAGGGTTGCCAATCTATGAATACAGAAGGGTCAAAGATCACATAATCAATCATATATTTAAGAGAGATCTACCTCAATCGCTATAAAATAAACAAGATCACCTTTGGTATCGATTTCCATATTTTCCATACTTAATTTATTAGAGAATTGCTTTAAGCTAGGACATATCATCTCATTTTTTGCGCCTTCCAAATGGGTTTGATACCTTGCTATTCCTATGCGCTCTTTCAAAAGTGGAAAGCCTCGAGATGATCTCAACATAAGGTTAGTACAATACTAGTAGAGTGTAATCAAATCTATGCATTACATTTTTCATCTATAGTTTCATGGAATTAAACCTTTTATTAGAAGGGAATTGAACTCTTGATCATCTTCATTTAAAACATACATTGCCATTAGAATGAATAGCTGAATAAGATAGATAATATATTTTCTTTATTACATCTATTTAAGAAATTTTGGTTTCACCAATGATCAATCACATAAGATAATTAGGAGTGCTAAAAGAAAATCAAAATGCTAAAACATACTGCCAAAACTAAACCAAGTAATAGAACCAAATAGTCTAGGGTTGAGACCAAAATGAGTAAACCCTAGGCAAGTTCAAAGTTCAAACTTACAAAAGCATTATTTTACTAATAAATCTTGTGAAAGAAAGTCTTCTTGTTTAAAGGAAACTATAATGTTTCATGATTTGATAATTTTTTAGCAAATTATAAAATTATTTTCTACCCAATTCACAAAATGAAAAGACAAGTGATCCCAACATTTTCCTCTACAAGTTGATCTTTGAATTATATCCTAAAGGGCTTAACCAATAATATATGTATACATTTCATACTATATTATGGTTATCGACTTGAGTAATTAATTCAATTAAATTGATTTATTTCTCATATAGATAAGGTGGTGATTTGTAGATTTGTTAATGACTATATATGTATATATTACATTTTGATTATTAGCAAAGATTAGTTTTCTTGAATGTGGTGGATTATAGGTTAGCCTAAGAAATAAGAATGTTATTTAATAAGGAATTTTAAATTTGGATAATTATTGTTAAAATAAGTATTTAATTGACTATAGATAAAATATTTTGGAATTAGATAGTTATAATTAAAATGAGTAATTAATTTGTTGTAGATAAATGAATTGGGTAATTTAATATGGTGAATTGATTTATTTTGTAAGAAGATAATTGGGAGATAAGAGGGAATAGTTAATATTGAGTACTTGCTAAAGTGAATTGAATTACATCATTTATAGATAATTGAGAATTAGGGTTCATTAAAGGAGGTAAATGAATCATCATTTACATAGTTTTGTTACTTAAAAGTTAAATGATAAAGTTGATTAGGTTATTTTGTGTTGTAAATAATCTAAAGATATTCAATTAATTGTTATACCTTTACGCTAAGGAAAACTGACTAGACTTATATCTATCTCTTATGATGATTTAAAAGTTAGTTATGAGTGCACTATTATGATATGGGTTGTTTGATTTATTGATTGTAGAGTGATTGGAAGCCATACAAATAATTGTGTAATTAGATTGTTAAATTGTATGTTTCATTACATGATTTGTGAATGTCTCCATGGCTATGATCAATTGACTGTGTTTTGACTATTGGGTTAGTATATATGTAATTGTTACTAATGGGAATCATTTGTGCAAATTGTTAAGGTTAGTGTCTAGAGGCCTAGGAGGGAGTATTTTGTAGGTATGGTCTTATGTTTGTTTCATTTGAAAAGTGGTTGGTAATGCTTTGAGTTGGGTGCAAGAGAGTCAATGCCTTGCACTAATTCATGTGATGTTGTTAAGTGTGAAAGATGGTTTTTCCTTGCTTGTTGTGTAGGGTCTACTAGTTGCAAGTAGGGGGAGTGGATCTCAATGTGGATTAACATCTAGTGAGAGATTGTCACGACAATCATTATAGAGTTTTTTAGTCCAGTGATAACCTAAATGAATTAGGGGAATGAGTATTATTCACATTAAAAAAGATAATGGATGCCTCACCACTTCTTGTAGTGCTTGTTTAGGCTAAGGATGGGTTGAGAAGGCCTGGTTGGAAATATCAACTTCCTTGTCCTCAGGTTCCACATGTCTCACCCTATGGGACCAACGTCTAGTGAGAGACTATCAGGACAACCCATGCTGGGACCATGCAATGACACTCTTCCCTATTGCAGTCTAGCATTCCCTAGTCATGTTTTCTCCTTTTGTTGTGTGGATTCCTCTAGAAGCTATGTGTTTGTTTATGTGATGTTAATGTTGTTGCAGTGTTGAGTTGTAACCATGTATAGCCCTTGTCTATGTTATCTCTCTATTTTCTTGATTGTTTTTTTGTATTGGGACCTTATGTTATCTCCTAGAATGGGGGGTGGACCTTAGGGTTCCACATGGTTGGGAGGTTGGTGTGTTTTCCTCCATTGGGTTTCCTTGATGTATGTTCATGTACATGGAGGTTGAACCTTGTGTAGCAGACTCCAGTTCATGTTCCAATTTGAGGAGACAATCTTTCATGTACATGCATTGGATTGTAAATTAGATGTACCATTTATTGTAATTTTATGTATTCTTCCCAATTGTATCTAGGGAAGCATTATTGTAAACAATGTAACAATGTAGTAGATCTTGATGTATTCTTATGTAATGAAATTTGTATATGTATTTGTTAGTTATTTATAAATAATCTTTAATGTTGTTTAGCCAATGACATGTTATCGAAATTCATATTATAAAATCATTTAATGTGATGGATTAAAATGAACTTGATGGTTAGATAAATCATGTTAACCTAATAGTTAATGAAATGATTCTATTTCTTAATTAATAGATATTTTAGAATGTAGTAATGGAACCTTAGAGGACTTATGATTAGATTATATGCTATGTTGTATTATGCAGTTCATTGTTATTTCTTATAAAAGAAAAAAATGTTTCGTTATTTAGTCATGTTTTGTGTTGTCCTTTGGGGTTCCTTGGCGGGGCGTTACAATATTCCAAAGAATATTCTTTGATGATAGTCATACAACTAACCCCTCTTTCCCCCCTTCAAGCACTAATTTTCCCTAAAGGATTTATCTTTTTTTTTTTTGGCATAACTTGGGCATATAATGTTGAGATCAAGCAAATAAGATATCATCAAAAAGTTTGTTTCAAACACTTTCCAATGGTGTAGGTCTCATCATCATTTTTTTTTGTTGGTCATTTTATTCTCAAACAAAGTTAAATCATCATTTTCCAATTTTGAGCTCATAGTTTTTTTCCTCTATCTTTGATTTTCATGATTCAAGTGACATTGGAAAGTTATTTTAGATCTCTTTAGAGCAATTCATGTACTTTTTCTAGAATCTATACTAGGTACATTTTATTCATTTTTTGTGATTTCACATTTTTATCAATTACTTGGATGTCTTGGCACATGTAAAGGATCTATGTGTGTGAGATTAATTCATTTGATCTACTTTATATGTACTAAAGTTATTAGTCTTTTCTTTTTTCATTTGAGGAAGTATCATGGGTTTTTTGGTCATCCTCACAAAGGATAACTATGTGTCTTGCAGATATGACATCTTGACACATTTCAAGTGTCTTGGTCTTTTTCATTATCTTTATGGACTCAAATCTACACTAGACACACCATGGATTTATTCAGTATGCAATATTTTCATTAATCATGTTTTAGAAATGATTTGGTCTAGTATTGATCATGACACTATGTGTGTTATATCAAACAATGATTTCCCCCACACACTTTATACTCAACTTTGGTATATCCATGGAGACCCTCATATCTCTCCATACCAAAATGATCTTGCTATAGATTGCCTCATTCCTCTTATAGATGTAGATTCCAAACCATTTGATGATAATACTTTAGAGGAGCTTACATATATCACAAGATTTACATGTTCCAATGGTTCAAAGATTTTTCTTCATGTTCCCATTATTTAGATTGAGACTTCATCACCATATTTTGTTGTTCCTAATTAGCTTGGCATTGCCACATCCATGGCCCTTAGTGGTTTAGTGTCGTAAGACATCCATTTCTCCCAGACATAGCTACTTGATATTCATAGATCTTGTAGACATATCATACTTGTTTGCAGAGTCCTATATTGTAGAATTGGAGGATTATTTTGAGGAAATTCATCTCCTCTTTGTGAAATCTACATCATCACTATTGGCCCATCATCTTCACTACCTATTTAGCTTGTTATACATCAATCTTCAATATTTTCTAGATTGACATCATCTTTTTCTAACATGTGGACACTTGAACACTTTTGAAAGGTACACATCATTTGGATTTGGATTGCCAATTCTTCCATTTTTATGAATGGCTTATCCAATCACCATTGTATTTTTTTCTTCCTAAGTGGAGTAATGTTGTTTGCAAGTAGGGGATTGTGTTCTATCTTCAAACACTCATCGCAAGCATAGGAAGTCTTTGATTATGGAGGGATCAATATCCTCATTTTATCTCTCTTACTAAGGGGCATCTATTTTAATTTTGTGATAGAAGAAGTCCTTGGGGGGTCATATTGGATCCTTCTATCCTTCTTTCACTAGTGTATATATTTTATTCTCTCTTTTCGAGAGACATTTTTTTCCATGTGGTTTTCTCTTTTTCTCTAGTTATGAGATTTTATTATGTTTGTAAATCGGTAGATCATCAAGTCTTGTATCCATGACCCATCCATGCATGCATCATTGCATTCTTCATCGAGTTTTTTAGCTTCTTCCTATGTTGATCTTTAGGGGGGCAGGGTGTTGGAGTAATTAGGACATCAATTGCTAATTAATTATTAGATTCCTTATAAATTTAATTACTTAAGCTAAACATAGGAGTGTTTTTCTATTATTAGATTGGGATATTGATAGGTTAAGTTTTCTCATTGCATGAGATAAAGGCACTTGTCACAATCTACTAAAATCCCCATCTAGGGTTTGCACTTTAGATTTTTTAAGAATTCATTATTATATTTTATAATCTATTACATTCAATTGACAATATAGTTATAAGTTAATCTCAATATTAGAGGCTTTCACATGGAGTCAATCATTCTCTTTTGGTTGCATAGAAAATAAGTTGCTTTGATCTCTTGTTTCTAATAGGGGTTTTAGTTGTAGGAGATTCCTGGGAGCCATGGGGTTCAATAACAACTCTAATATCTAGTGGGGGTAGAACCATGATTGATATCATTTGGAATCCAACTAGGAGAGAGAAATTTGATGACTCCTCCATATCTAGAATAATGGTTGTTGAAAAACATAGTACTAGCAAGTCAAATGACATGGAATGTAGCTAAAATCATGAAGCCATAAATCTTCATTTCCTATAAACAAATAACATATAGAACTACCTACTCTAATGATTATCCCACATGGAATGCTTCCTAGAGAGGTCAATGAGACCTTGGAAATCGTATGATAGTAAATTCATGGGCAAGAGTCAAGGGGCATATTATGGTTATCTAACTCTTGGAGAGTTGAATAATTATTATGAAAAAACTCCAAGGTGAAAGAACCCAATTGAATGTTGGGATATGAAATCATTTATTTCTCAACAACATACTCTCCCTCATCCAAACATCTAGGATTGTTTTGAGGCCATTTTTTTTAGGTAAAATGGAGAGTGAACAAAAATTACTAGTTGTGAAGATAAAGCCAACATTGGTCGTGATATCCAATAAATCCTTGGTTTGTAGTATGGCTCACTGAATGATGGCAAAAAATTATTACCCTTCTAAGAAGTGTGTGATGTAACTATTGGTTGTACCTTAACAACAAAGGAATATGAAGTGGTCTATATTTTAATGTGTGACCTTCTAGCATTGATAGTTTTATCTTTGTGATGAGAAAATGATAACTAGTTTCCCTCAAATATCAATGTAGGAGTCTCCACAAACCAAAGAACCTTAACTGAATAGAGAGGTTATTTGACTTTGGGGATTGCCAAAGGGAAATCATCAATTTTATGCTCAATTTATTGACACCAAAAATAAGTGTTAGGAACTTTGAGACAAAGAAAAAATTCAATGTGATGGAGTTTACTTATTTGAATGTCAGCTAAATCTTTTAAATAGTTGGATTTATCAATCTTAAATGTATTTTGTGGGAAAATTTGGTAAAACCTATGAAGTTCAACATAGTTATTATTTTCCAAGGCAACAATGGTATGAAAATGGATCCAACTTGGAAGGGGTAGACTTCGGAACTCAAGCAAAACTAGCAAACATAGTTTCTTTTTATCCTAGATGGATTAGTCTTACATCCAAGGTTGAATGACCAACCAAGATGCATGCACATATAAAGGTTTGTGCTTGAGGATAGCCTCAACATGGTTGACCATAACAAAATAAAAAAGAAAGAACCCCTTAGTGAGGTTTTGGATGGCATCAAGATGAAACCCATGCAAGACCTAGTGCTTTTTGGTTCATTCTCAAAGCATGCTCTAAGGGGGATTTCTCATCATAAAATATCTTAAATTAAAGTGAAACTCTCTATTTACTTGTAAGCACTATCAAACTCATTGATGGCTAAAACCACATCTATTGGAGATTCAAAATGTATACCTTGTGAAATACTTTTGGAACAATTTTTTGGGGATGATTGATTGGAGGAGCCATCATGCAAAGTTGTCAAACTATCAACATCAACACATGAACTTCTAGGTTGAAGTCATTTGTGGCCATAGAAAGGAATTAAAAAAAAACTACAATATATATGGAAGAATGTGACACAAAGTGTCATATGAGGAGCCAAAGATAGTAAAAAAGACAACCCCTAATAGAGCACAATAGAACCGATTCTACAAATATTTTTTCAATCTATAAACCAATGAATCCTGTTAAGTTATAAATTTTATTTTTTTCTTTCTATTATTGAAAGCGTTGTATTGTTTCCTTTTCCTAATTCAATTCAAATGATAACAATTCAATTACTTTACTTCATATGATATAGACCAACCTCGCAAGTACAGATGGATGACTAGAACTTGAAAATTTAAAAAGATTAGGAGAAGATGAAGTTAGAATGCAACATGAATTGAACATCATTCCTAGGGTTCTTGTTTAAATGAACTCTATAAAAGACAAATTAATGGTCATCCAAGTACATAAAAACTACTTTTTAAGAAAAAATACTTAAATATTAAAACTTTATAATATAGATATGTTTTCTATAACTATTAAGAAATATTGAGAGTATAGTATGCTTTTGTTTATTTTGAGTTTATGTTTATAATTAATAATATAGAAATGAAAAATATATATTTGTTTGATTATTTTTAATTTTGATTTAAATAATTTTTAATTTTTAATTTGTTGTATTTATGAAAATTAAAATATACATTTGAAAAAGATATTACATTTTTTACATATATTTATTTTAAATATTTTGATATTTTAAATAATATTTTTTGAATATTTATATATTTTTTATTTAATTAAAAATTATAAAATAAAATATAATTAAACATTTTTTATTTTGATAAGTTTAGAATATTGTGTGAGAGTGGTTTTCAATGTTAAGTATGTAGAAGTTATTGCATCAATATTTTGGAATGTGGTTAAAATTTCCCAAAGTACTCTTTGATATTACTATGAATTGTGAAATTCTTATATATCTCTAATTTAAAATATTTTTAAAATAAAAATATATAATTATTTTAGTATTTATATTATTTCTATTATGATTCAATTGTGTCATTTTTGAGTGAGATTTGTTAGTCCATATTTAATTAGAGCTGGCTCACACAAATCCATCTCCCATGAGTAGTGGTTAACCCAAATCTATTTCTCACAAGTAGTGTTTCACCCTTTTTAGCATGAACTACATGCAATGAGCATTAAGTGGACCATTTATTCTCCAGAAAGATCTGTTTGTGTGAGCCACTACTCATGAAATATGGTTCAATGAGTTTGAGATGAGCTAAAGGGGCTCCATTATGAATGGTTTATTAGGCTCAATACTTGCTAAAGGTTTTTCAAATAGAGTAACAAGATAAGTAGACTTGAGTCTAGGAAAAACTATATTACCCCTAGTGTTGCTAATACTTTTTGATACTCTTTTGTGTTGGTTCTATACTTGCTTTATGATGGTGATTATTTCACCAGATTGATTTGTGTGGATTTTCTAGTTAGTTGGTTTGATGCGCATGATATTACTTATGATGTTTGATGATACATTATGTGGTGATTATGTTATTTGGTTATGTTATGGTTTTCATTAAATAATATATGTGGTGATGTTGTGGTTTAATGTTGTTATGGATTATGATGTGTTTGCTAGTGAGTCTTGGTGAAAGGACGGAGTAGCATCACTTGTTTGCAAGTGCCCTACTACCTCACAACTACCTTTCATGGTGTGTCTACATTGGAGATTTATATGCTACTTGACGTCTATTTCTATGCAGGATGCAGGTATAGGACATCGACTCCACCTACCTGATAGGTTTGAGCATGTCTCATAAACCCAACGGGTATGATGTTGAAAGGGGAGTTGATAAGGAAGTGTCGACGTCCCAAGTTTGTACTTCATTATGAGTCTTACGGTGTCATTGTTCACGACCCCATCTTTGTTTCTGTACGGATTGGTGTTGGTTAGTTATTTTAATTTTTGAATGTTTATTATTTAATTAATCTTTATTTTATGTGTGATTTAATTAATGTTATTTAGTTGATATAATTATTTTTAGGTAATTGTAGTTAAGTTAATTGTTAGATTTAAAATATTGTAATTTAAAAGATTGTTAAATTAAAAGTTGTTTAATTAATTAAAAGGGATAAATTAATTAATTTAAATAAATAATGTTGTTGATAATTATAGATTATCATTTTCAAAATATTAAAATTATAAAATTTAATGATATTATCATGTTGAGGATAAATATTAAAATAAAGGAATTTTTAATTAATTTTTAGGGATAAATGTGTGCTTTAAAATCAAGAAAAAGAACCAATGCATGGGGAGATTTTTCAGAAAAGGAAGAGGTTTATTTTATTTTATTATTGTGAAAAAAGAAGAATTTTTCTTCACGGGAATGGTGTGTGTTTATGGAAGAAGTAACTAGAGTTTTGGGAAAATTATTATTATTGTGCTTCTCTCTCTGTAAGAAGAAATTGATAATTCAAAATTTAGCTTGAAGAGATTGAAGAAGGATTTGTTGAGGAAGATTATTTTCAAAGGAAGAAAAGTGGTTGTGCTTGTTGCTTTGGCATCAAACGCAAGACTTTATGTTCCTCTCTGATTGTTGTTTCTTTTATTTTTTGTATAAAAATGAAAATATCTTATTTTCCATGTTTGTACTGGTGTATGTGTTTAAAAGAACTTGAATTTTGTTGATTGAATTTTTGCTGATTGAAAATAAAAGAAAAAATGAAACCCTCTTATTTTCTTTTCTCCAATTTATCTTGTTGTAAAAAAATTTGGATTGGAGAAAACACAACTTTTCTAGAGAAAAAAAATCCATCCTATTGTTAAAATTTTTATACCCAAATCTGTATTTTATTTGGGAGAGTATCATGTAAAAATTTTCTAACACACACACACACATATGTTGGAGAAAAAAAAAATATATTTATATTTATACATAGTCCACTTTTTGTATCTAAATAGAAAAGAACAAAAAAAATGTATACAAACTATTTGGCTGATGTTTTTTGTTTTAAACAAAATAAAATTTATAAAATAAATTATAGTTTTTTTTGGTATAAAAAATATATAAATATATAAATAAAATATTTAGGTAGGGGTGGGGTCAGCTACTATTGTACCACCCCTACTCCCCTTTTTCCCTATGCTTGCATGGGAGGACTGCGCACAACCCTGGTGGGGGCTGCAACCTCCCCATAAAAAGTTTTATTTTTTATTTTATATATAAATTGAAATTTATTTAAGTTAAATTTGTTGGTTTGTGTGTGTGTGTGTGTGTGTGTGTGTGTGTGTGTGTGTGTGTGTGTGTGTGTGTGTGTGTGTGTGTGTGTGTGTGTGTGTGTGTGTGTGTGTGTTTATGTATATGCATAGTAATGTGTATGTATGTATGCATATATATATAGATATATTTATATATATGTGTGTGTGTGTGTGTGTGTACATATATAATTGTTGAAATTATGGAAAAATTTTATGATGGTTGTTTGCAATGATCTCATGTTGTTATCGGATAAATTGAAAGAAAATATTTTATCAAACCAAATTGTGTGATTTTTTGCAAATCAAGTAAGTTGGGAAAATTGTTCTTTTGATTCCCATGGTTGAATTTGTGTTCTAAGTTAATTGATAATGTGATTGTGAATTTAGTAAATTTGCATTCTTTTACATAATCTTATGATTGAATAGTTGTTTAATCCTTTGATTTTATTTAAGTCCTTTGTTGGTTTTCTTGAGTTGAGTTATGAACATGTGGGAAAACCTTGAGTTAGTTAACCCTTTGGTAGAAGTTAAAGTTGTTGTTTGAGAATTCCAAAGGCATGGGGAAAGAGGTTGAGGTTGATCTTCTTCTTCAGAACTCTCATAACTACTTGAGCTCTCCTTAGTTTCAAGTACATTTTGAATTTCCAATTCCTCTTTATTTGGTGTCAGAGGAATTTCAACTACATCCTTTTTATTTTCTGATTTTGTCTCTTACTGCAGATCTAAAGTAGAAGGCTTCAGCTCATGAAAAATAACACTTCTACTATATAGAACCTTGTCTATATCAAGATTCCAAAGCTTGTATCCTTTTATGCTAGCACTATAACTAATAAAAATACATTTAACAACCTTGTTTTCAAATTTAGACATTTTTTCATTTGGCACATATGAATATGCCTCACAGCCAAAGACACGAATGTGTCTTAGAGAGGGCTTCTTTCTAGACCATGCTTCTAAAGGTGTTTTCTCAACAAGAGCGAAATTCAGAGAACAGTTTATTAAATAACATGTTGTTGCAACTGCCTCAGCCCAGAACTTCTCCTCCAAGGCAACACTACTTAGCATACTTCGTGCTCTTTCCATCACTATCTTGTTGAACCTTTCAGCAACTCCATTTTGTTACGAAGTGTAGGGTGTGGTTTTATGTCTTTTAATCCCATGATCTTTACAGTACCTTTCGAACTCATTAGAAAAAAATTCACTGCCATTATCAGTCCTAAACATTTTATTTTTCTTCCAGTCTGATTTTCCATAAGGTTTTTAAATTCCTTAAAATGACTGAACACTTCTGATTTACTTTTCAAAAAATAAACAAATGCCCTTCTTGAATAATCATCAATAAACGATACATAATATCTTGATTTAGACAAAGAAGGAACATTTACTAGACCAAAAACATCAGAATGTACATAATCAAGCAAACTAGAAGCTTTGTGAGGACTGGAATAAAAAGAAACACGGTGTTGTTTACCATATATACAATGTTCACAAAATTTGAATTGAAGGTTATAGTCATCAATCCCTTCAACCAAGTTTTTATTCTTCAAGGTTTTTAAACCTTTTTCTCCAATGTGGCCAAGCCTATGATGCCAGAGCATAGTCTTTTCTGCTGTAAGTTTAACTTCCATAGAGTTTGCACTATCAAGAAATTTTTTCTCCTTTTTCTCCATGAGTAACCTTTTGTGACTTTACAGAGACACTATTGCATTGCACATGCATCTAGCTTATACAAGGTATCAATACGAGCACCCCTAGCTAGCACTATTGAGCCTCTAGTCATCTTGCAGCCATTTCCAAAGAATGGGACCTACACTCCAACATTGTTCAACTTCCTAACAAAAAGTAAATTATGAGCCAGACCTGGTATATGCATTACATCATTGATTCCCTTCACTCTTCCATCACAGAATTAAATTCTGACTCTTCCATGGCCAACTATTTCCAGAGATGAATCACTTGCCAAATACACCCTTCCACCATCATATTTTTCATACTTAGTGAGCCATTCTCTATGAGATGTCATGTGGAAATATTCTCTAGAATCAATCAGCCAGACATCATCTAATGCATGTGTAGCCAAGGATGCAATGAAAACATCTACATCACTCTGAGAAGAATCCTTGTCAGAAGAATAATTCTTCTTCTTTTTCTCCTCTTTGCAATCCTTTCCAACATGACCAAGTTGCCCACAATTTTAGCACTTTACCTTGGACTTCTTTCTAGGAGACTTTGATCTCCCCTCTAATTTGGATTTGGACTTCTTGTCCTTCTTCTTTCCTTTTTCTTTCAATCTTCCTCTAACAACAAGAGCCTCCTTCGCCATCTCATAATATTTTCTTTTCATTTCTTCTAATAACAAAGAAGCAACAACATCTTCCATCTTAAAAGAGGAATTAGTACTCCCAATAGCCATCACCAAGTGATCCCAAGAATCTAGCAAAGAACATAATAGTAGCATACAACAATCTTCTTCATCAATCTTCACACCCACAGATGCTAACTGAGCAATCAGCATGTTGAAAGCATTCAAATGATCAGCAAAAGACACTCCTTGCATTTTCAAAGAGTACAACTTCTTCCTCAAGAACAACTTATTCACCAAGGAATTGCCCTAATAAATAGCTCCCAGTATTTTTCATAAAGAAGATGTCTTTTCTTCATGAACATTTAGAAGAACAGAGTCTGCTAGACAGAGCCTTATCAACCCATTTGATTTTTGATCTGCAAGGTCCCAATCCTCTTGCTTCATGCATGTAGGCTTTGTTCCAAACACAACAAGCCAAAGATCACGATCAACCAACAAATCTTCCATTTTGAGTTTCCACAACTCAAAATTACTGCCATTGAATTTCTCAATTTCAATCTTTCCTGACGTGCTTGCCATCAAGATCTATAATTTGAATTACCATACTTCTACAAGACTCCCACTAAATAGAATTGACACAAAACACCCAACGTACCCACAAGGATAACACAACTGGCCAGGCTCTGATACCACTTGTAAGGAAAGCTTAGGTGCAGAACAAACTCTCCTAATGCCAAAACCTTAGGGAAGAATGCAGAGGTGACTTTAAATTTTTTAATTACAGTTCATTAAGATACACTTGAAAAGAATAATAGAACAAAGAAATGAACATACACAATTGGAAACCATATTTACATGGGAAATCCCTTACAGGAGAAAAACCCACCACACCAAGAAAAGCCTCTTTGTATTACAGTAAATAAAATTACATACAGAGATCAACTTCACTTTATGATGTCAATTATTACAACAGCCTCATTCACTGATCAACTTTATATAGAAATGCTCTCTGAAACATCCAATGAATTCACTCAGATCAATTTATGTTCAATCGAGTAACACTTCATTATCTCACACTCTGTTCATCGTCATCTGCCATTGCCAGAGAGTAATCCATTCTCTCACAGTCTATTTATCTCCCTCACAGGAATGGTCAAAACAGTCCAACTGCCAATGGTTCTCCTTCCATTTCACTCATTGGTTCAAAGAAAACCATGTTAGACAGTCATTCGGTCAAAGTATTCAAACAGAATCGTATGTCGGTGAGACACTAGTTGTGTCTCCCCAATGCCTAAATGCCTGACTATCCTTATCAGCAAGAGTCACCACCATCGGCAAGAGTCATATGAAGTTCAAACCTGTCACCTATAATCACTTTATCACTAATACATCACATTAATATCCATCTTGTGTAGATCTATCGGCAAGAGTTTCACTATCGCTGAGAGTTCACCGTGAACAAAAATCCATCAGTGAGATATCCTCTATCGGAAAGACTTCTCACCAATGTCCATTACAAAACTATTGACAAGACCATTGTTGTTGCTAAGAGTCTTATAAACCTTTATGTTACACCGATGTTCATCGTGTAGAGCTGTTGGTGAGACAAGTGCTATTGGCAAGAGTTCACACCAAAATCATACCCATCGGTGAGGGGAAAACCATTAGCAAGAGTTCTCACCAAAGTTGTGTACCTGTCGGCGAGACTACAACCATTGGCAGGAGATCATACCAAATGCACCAGCCTGTCGGCGAGAGAAACACTATCTGCGAATGCTCATACTGAAAGTATACCCGTCGGTGAGAGGAGAACCATCAATGAGATAGGAGTTATTGAAAAGAGTATCAGAGTCTCCTCAATGTCCAATGTGAACTGAACTTTTGTCGTGACTAACACTATCAGAATGAATCACTCTGAAGGTTCATGCCTCTCGCCGATGCCACTCAATGCCAAGAGTCTCCCCGATAGGCACCAGGAATCAACCCATAGGCAAGACATAACCAAAGTCTCAACAACTTTAATCTCTTTAGAATTTTAGAACATAGCTGCTAGTCAGTAAGACATTCTCAGGGTCTCACCAATTTTTCTCTTTCAAGTGTTTTCATGTTAATATGCTTTAGGCACATTTTCCAACAACCTAGACTACTCTCTCTTGGTCCAATCCCCTCTCTCAAGTATCTTTCCCTCCAACCTAGGTACCTAGATAAATCTATCTCACTCCAACCCCCTTTCCCACTCTCCCTCTCTCTCTCTCTCTCTCCCCCTTTGGTCTTTTTGTCTCTCTAACTCCATCTCCCTCTCTTAGATCATTATCTTTCTTTCTTTGTCTCTCTCTCTCAAGTCTCTGCCTCATACCCCCTCTCCCTCTCTTAGGTCTCTCACTCACTCCTATCTCTCTCCCATTCCCTATGTATGTGTAGGATCATGATGGGCTAAAAAGTGGTGATATGATGGGTATTTATAGGGTATGTGGCTGGCGACTTTTTTTTTACCCAAAATTGATGAAATGAAAAGGTTTTAAAAGGAGATTCTCAACTTTTCACCAGTATAAATTATGCTTTACTTTGAATTTAATATATAATTATTATTTATTTTCTATTTGAATTATGACTAAAGTCCTAATTGATAGGCTGATTGAAAAACATCTATAGCTTTCAAATGGTATCACATTTTTCAAATCCAAAACATGCATCACATTCTATGCTTCACATACTATAGGATTAAAAGAACAAAAATTTAATTTCATGAATTTTT
>VDFB02270651.1:764685554-764736267 GCA_007258455.2 Sequoia sempervirens
GGGTTTTAGGGTTTAGGGTTTAGGGTTGTTGGGTTTTAGGGTTTATGGGTTTTAGGGTTTAAGGGTTGAGGGTTTAGGGTAGAGGGTTTAAGGTTTAGGGTTTAAGGGTCGAGGGTTGAGGGTAGATGGTATAGTGTAGAGGGTTGAGAGTAGAGGGTGTAGGGTTGAGACAGAGAGAAGTTGAGGTTTAAGATCACTTAGGGTTTATAGTTTTAGAGTAGAGTGTAGAGACAAGAGAGAGGGGTTGAGGGTTTAAAGAGAGATAGAGAGAGTGAGAGGGTTAAGGGTTTTAGGGTTTAAGGGTCTAGGGTTGAGGGTAGTGGGTTTAAGGTTTAGGGTTTAAGGGTCGAGGGTTAAGGGTTGAGGGTTGAGGGTAGAGCGTAGATGATAGAGGGTTGATATTTGAGAGTAGATGATGTAGGGTTGAGAGAGAGAGAGTGGGGTTGAGGGTTTAAGACATTTAGGGTTTATGGTTTAGGGTTTATAGTTTAAGGTAGAGGTTGTAGGGTTGAGAGAGAGAGGAAGGGGGTTGAGGGTTTAAGGGTTGAGGGTCGAGGGTAGAGGGTTTAAGGTTTAGGTTTTTAGGGTTTTAGGGTTTAAGGGTTGAGGGTTGAGGGTAGAGGATTTAATTATGTCATGGTTTTCATTTTTTTCTTCAAAGCCATAAAAATTAAACTTTTTTATGCAACTCCCATAAATGACATCAACTTAACACAAATTTTCTTATGAATTCTATTTGTGTTGCTTATAGTAGTCCATTTCTAGCATGCTTAGATAAACGAATTCAACTTAACACAATTTTTTTTGTTTTGTTTTGACAATTTATAGACCATTCATTTGATGATTTTATTAATATTCATTGTTACACATAAAATTGAACATTAAATTCATTATTACTGATGGTTGTGGGAAAACTTTTATTTTCAACTAATTTGGAAAACCTAAGATCTTTCATCAATGTTAATGTGCAAGTTTCTATTAATTTATTTGTGCCATAAAAAAATCACCTTCATCATGTGCTTAGATAATTTCAAGTGACTCAAGACATAGTCGGTTTAATGCAAGTTTCCATTCATTCATACAATTTACCATTCTTCCTTGTAGGTTTTCAACAAAGGTTTGTTGACCTCAAAACACCATTAGGTTTCTTTGGAACAACTTTGACAAAACAAAGCACCTAAACATTGTCATAGACCACAAATTAGGTCACTTCTACAATGGGGCCCTATTGGAAACTCCTCCTCAATCCCAAAACTCAATGGGGCAGCAACAACCAGTCAAAAAAACCTCCAATTTCATCATTTATTTGCAGTGACACACTTTCAAAGACATCTAAACAAGAAACCCTCATTTTAGGCAATTTACATGGGGGTTTATTGAAAAACTATATCCCAATATCTACCACTTCAAACACCCTTAATTATTTCTGCATATTCTTATAAGTTCATTCACCAACCTCTATCATCAATATTTCACCAAACCCTACTTCAAAACCTCCATTTTCAAGAAAAATTTGCACAAAAACCTTCAGGAAAACAACACAAAAATGCACAAAAATAATTAAAATCAATCCAAAATAAGTCTAAAATGGTGTTAGGCCTTCTTCCCACAAGATTCACTCCATGGAAGATAAAAAAAAATTGGTACGTAACCATACAAATCAAAGAAACTTCAAATTTTCTGAAAAATACACAAAAATAGGGGGTGTTTGAATTAGTTCTCTTCTCAAAATTACATTCCAACCTCTCCTTCAAAACTTTTTTCTAGATACCATTTTAACCTCTTTGACAAATTTTGTCTAAATTGACAACTTTTTGACATGATTTGTAACTTTTACATTTGTTGCCCAAAATGACTCAAATAACCACAAATTGCAATGTAATCAATAGTATGGATATGTTTGAAAAAATGCATTACAAGTTCTTTTATTGGTGTATGGAGGTATATTTATGTATGAAAAATGTTGTAGCATATAGACATGTTTAATAATTCCAAATGGCTCACTGCCTTCTTTCATAAAATGCTTTGGTATGTTCAATAAAATGCAATGTAGTTAGTGTTATCAATATGTTCCATAAAATGCATTACTTAATTTTGTTCTATGTGTGATTGTGAATATGCAGAATTCAACGTCATGTCGAGGAAAAGAATAAAGCCTGTAACATTGGAGGAACATGCAGTAAAAAATGCAAGAAGAAGAAAATAAAAAATTGCAGCTCGTGAAGCAAAAGAATTGTAGCCCATAGAACCAGAAATTCCTGTGCAATCTAAGAGAGATCTACAATTGGAAAAACAAAGGGATTGAATGGAAAAATTTTGTGGAAGGACACAAATGGATCCCCAAGTTGGAGGCACATCATCAACTATAGGTGAAGTTCAATGCACATCTCCAGTTGAAGACACACTAGCAACAACATGTGGTCTTCCATGTACATCGGAAATCACATCTACAGTTGAAGACACACCATCAACAACATTGTGTTTCAAAATTACATCAACAAACATGCCTCTATTTGAAGTCACTCCACAAATAACATCTCAAGTTGGAGGTACAACATCGTTCACATGTCAATCTCAAGGTATATCATCAATTGCACCTCTGATTGAAGGTATGCGATCTATCCCTGATGTTGTTGACATTCCTAATGTTGACACAAATTTACATTTGAGAACTCCTCCTAGATTTTTGCATAGAAAACATTGATTTTTTTATCGATATTGATTCCAATATTTTCAAATGGATGCCTGATAAGATGTCAAAATGTACATGTCAAAGAGTTGCATAGAGGATATGGAGTTTTTTTTTTGAGAAGGTAAGTGAGGGTGGAAAATGCCAACTATTTGTTGAAATGATGAGGCAACTCAAATTTAGGCCCACCATGAAGGCTCTTGGGCTCAGAGTTTCAAATGACTCAAGTGAGAATTCCATTGTAAAGAACTTGATGAGTGCATATCAGAGCGTGGGTTCTACCTCATGCACGATGGATAGTTGTGCCACAAGACGTGTGATGACAAGAACATTGTTAAGCAGTCAAAGAAGGAACAAGGTAAACCTTACAAAGACAAGTAAGTCTTTAAAAATAAGTAGATCATATCTAATGAGAGCCAAAGTAAGGCGTGAAAGATTGGAGGAACCAAATAGCAATGAGTTATGGGCATTCTCAGCTAGAGTGCCACGAAAAGATAAAAGAATTGCTCAAGGCTTGAGATCTTTAATAGTAGATTATTGGAAGGATGACACAAGGACCTCTCCTAATCAAAGAGATGTTTTAAGAAGGATAATTGGTAGTAAAATCTATGGGCCACATCTAAAGCATTATTTGGATAACACTCAAACCCAATTTTTTGTTGATTTTGTACAAAAGTTTCCTGAAATCAAAATATGTCAAAGCTAGTTTGAAATGCAAAAGCCATTTTATGTCAAAATAAATCACACACGCACTACTCTTTGTTGTAGAGTACATATTTATTTTTCTAACCATTATGATGTTTATCGACGTATATGTGTAGATATGCATACTGACAATGTTTTGTAGGAATGTAACATAAGGCCTCCACCCAAATCCTTAAGGGAATTCTTATCTTCCATTTTATGTGAAGGAGAGGATGGTCAAAAATTTTACAAAAAGTCATGTTTGGATAGCACATGTCATCATTGTGGTGGCATGAAACATTTTCCAATTTTCCAACACATGGCTAGTACACACACAATTGGAGACAAAATTGTTGAATTTGGAAAATACAAGATAGTGGCCTACCATCTAAAAGATGGGAAAGAAGCAAAGAAGTGTGAATTGGTTAGTGATAAGATTCTAGTATATCAGTTTATGGTCATTTTTTGCAATTAGGTGGTCTATGAGTATGCAAGGCATACACATAGATCTCAATGGTTAGAATCATAGTTCAAATTATGCAAGGACACGTTTCCACTTCATATCATCATTTCAATTATCAAAATCACAGATAACTACACACTACAACCATAGAACAAGGTGAAATAACAATACTACAACTCCACATAAGTTGCTATATTTATGCATATAGCATTCATTCATGCAAATGATAGTATAGAGGATAACATGAAAGTATTGAGGGAGTATCACTTTTACATTAGTGATGATCACACACATTCTTCGGAGTTTGTGCAAGGTTTCTTTTAGATGTTTTATGCTGATCTACATAGCAGGGGCATATCATTCAAACAACATATCATATGGTTAGATAACTGTACATTGCAATTCAAGAACACCGAATTTTTTACTGGTTGAGTAGGATGCATAGGATCATTGGTGTTCAACATATATGGAACTTCTTAGAGGTCAGGCATGGAAAGGGGGAGCATGATGGAGTAGGTGCATGTATCAAAAGAGCCCTTGTATGAGAAAATTTAAAGTACAAAGATAGTGTAAAGTTGATAGATGCAATATCAATTGTCGAGTGGTGCAATCATGCAATGGCTCTAGGTAGTAAAGGTAATTCTTTAGTTCGTAGATTTTTTCATTTAGTAGATGATACTAACATTGCAAAATATGACGATTGTTGTACACTAACAAGATCGACCAAGCTACACTATTTTAGAAGCTCCAATGTAGGTACATGGACTATCCATACGTGGAAGATGGCATGCTTTTGTTCTACATGTACACTTCAAGCATGGAATGATTGTGAGTCAACAGTGGGTTGACGAATGGTCTATAAGAAGTCTAACCCCACTTGACACTTATCAGCTCCCAACAACTCTACAAAATCATGGAGATGCAATCATCCATTTACTTAGATCATGTATTGGACCTTGTAGAACCAGGTAATCTATGGGTATGTGCAAGATCATGATGGGCCAAAAAGTGCAAATATGATGGGTTTATGGATGATGACTTTTTTTAACCCAAAATTGATGAAATGAAAAGGGTTTTTAAAACATATTCTCAACTTTCCACCAATATAAATTATGCTTTACTTTGAATTTAATAAGTAATTATTATTCATTTTCTATTTGAATTACAACTAAAGTCTTGATTGAAAAACACCTATAGCTTTCAACGGTATCACATTTTTTGAATCCAAAACATGCATCACATTCTATACTTCACATAATATAGGATTAACAAAAGAACAATTGAATTTCATAAATTTTTGACCAAGTTAAGGTGGTCAGACATATGCATTTTTAGAATTTTTAAAAGTTGTAATAAAAATTCATAATTAATTATTTACTTGGAAAAAAATTACAAAAAAAATATGCATCACATCAGAACATGAGTCCTCTAATTATATCTAAAATATTATAGAAAAATATTATCATTTTATTGTGGTTAGGGTGTTGACAGATGCCTACTTTTTTTTCCCTAAAAGTTAAGTACTACTGCATTGAAATTTCAAATTTTCACCAAATAGATTTTTTTTTTTAAACAAACCTAGTAGTTTAGAAACTACATTCAATTTTCTACAAATTCTATTCTTACATATTTTTGAAATAATATAGATAACTTATTCAAATTTCTACATCAAGCTGCCTAACTCTGATTTTTCTGAATTTTTTGCCACTTAAGGGCCTATTTTTTCCATGATGATCCTGCACATACCCATATCTTACTTTCAGGTTTTATTTAGATGTTCATTAAATACATCTAACAAAATGAACATATCAATGTAGGGCATGTATATGCGGTGATTTCAGATGAAGACAATGAAGAGGGTACAAATTATTACCTGTGTCATTGTATCGAGGCCAAAAATAAATTGGAGGCCCTAGTTATCGATGGAGAAAACATAGAATATCCTATAGGTTAGGTGGTTGTTATTGGAACATGGCTTAGAAGGTACCTAGTTAAGAATGTTGTGGTTTGGTTGTTTGACGACTTTGACATGCATCAGAAGATTCTTCACTACTTGAACCTTGTCATTGCCACCAACATTCATTTGATCAAATATAAGGGAAGACCTGCGAACAAGAACTTGTGGAAAGTGTGTGAGTCTGACCATGAGGCAATACTTGAAACAATAAAGAGTAGATCAGACATAGATGGTTCCTTGGATTGATTGGTAATTATGCACATTGAATTTGTAAAGTCATGTTATTGATCATTCCTTTATTTCAAGCATTTAAGTTTGATTGTATAAGGGTTTGCAAAATTGCATTAATGTAGATATGCATAATGATGGTTATATGTTGCTCTATATTTGGTGCAGGGGCACCAAGCTTCGGTGGTTGTCATTAGGGTGATGAAGTCTTGTTTTAGCTTGGATAAGGTCATATAGACCATTTATTAATGTGATATGTCTATTTTAGTGGTTATTAGTGAGTTAGAAGGTTTTAGTTGCAAATTTGCTAAATTAGTGCAAAGTGTCATTTTTCAAACTTTGAAGTGCAAGAAATGCATAATGGGGAAGTTGAACAATTAGGGAAGGCCAAAGGTCACTTGTGGCATTGGTTTTCAATAAATTATTGATGAAGGGAGTTGAATATATGTATGTGAATCTCGAATGGAGTGTGTGGAGAAGAGTGGAAGATTTTGTACAAGCATTCATCAATAAAGCTCTATTTCTTTGTAAATCTAAGTTTGTTTTTCTCTTTTTTAGTGTTGTAGCAGTCAATTGCATGAGCCCGTACTGAAGGGAATTGAATAAAAGTGTTTTAATTTTTGTAGAGGGATGTGTTAGCCATGTTTTGGTCTTTGTGGAATTGAAATCCATCTTGTTTTGAGCTCTTAGGGTGGATTTTACTGTAGGCAGAACTGGAAGTCTAAATTTCAAGTTTTGAGGTCATCAAGTGATTTAATGGCTCATTCTACCTAATGTATATACTGTAGCTCAGTGGAATGATTCCATTGGGTTGGGAATATATTAGAAGATTATTCTTGGAGTAGGGGAGATCATTTTGGAGTGATGGCATGTAGCCTTGGGTGTGAAAATGTGTGATTTTGAGTGAATTTGAGTGGTTTTAGAGTGTGAATGGATGAAATCCTTTGGGGAAGTAATTTGTGAGAGTCTTTTGAGAATTTTAATACATCATATGGTATTTTTGGGGTGTTCTATGTTAGATTTACCTATGGGAAGAGTCATTTGCAATAATGCTCCTTGCAAAACCTAGGTTTGGTGGCTTGAGAGTGAGGGTTTAGTGGATTGGTAGCTTGGCGAGTGGTTGGAGCTCTGAAAATATGAAATCTTAAGGTTGGTAACCTATTTAATGACTTTCCATGGTGTTTGAATTGATTTCAGGTGTTTGGGAAGGTGTCTCTTTGGAAAAGAGGCATAATTGGCCTAGTTTCCCCTACAGTACAGTGGGATTTTGGAGAATACATTGAAAAACATATCTTTAAGCCTCTTGTGACCTTATGTCCACTTCAAACACCCGTTTATATTCCTGCACATGCTTAATAATCCTTAATATTATGCTTCCCCCAAACTTCATGAACTTTTAGTCTCTAAAACCTCAATTTTCCATTAAAAAATGCATTTCTCTCAACTAGGGATTCATGCCCAAACATACACATGACCTCCCCAGTCATTGCAAACCTTCAAATACATCAAACCCCACCAGATATCACTTAAACCAACTAGTTCTAGCCTTCTTAAAAACAAATTCTTCAATCTGCTACTTCAACCCATGCCTTTTAGGCCTGAATTCATGCATTATATACTTGCTTGTAATTTGAATTGTCATTAACGAAATTATATATTAACTTATATGTTTATCTTACTTTCCTCTTGTAGGAGTGGGTGTTAAAACAACTCAGGGAGGAGGTGTTGAAACTGTGTGAACCCAAGCCTTGGTACCTACAAAACAACAAGAATAAACACATTAGACAAGATATTGCAAGCCAAAACAAAGATTCCCCATGAAATCCATTTGCAACATTGAAATTAGGAAGAAAATATTGAAGAACACAAAGCAAATGATAAAACAAAGATTGAATCCTAATTAAAAAAGAAAACTCTTGATCCCATGGGGGAATTGGTGCCAATTTGATGTGAAAATTGGCCCTTTCCCAATTCCTATGATGGAAGCTTCAAATGTTGGAGAGATTGATCCACTTTTCATAATGAATGGTGAGAGCTCGAAGAAAAAAATCTGCAATAACCTAGCTAAGAACTCAAGATTGATGAATGGAAATGACTAAGTATTTTAGCATGGTAACTTTGCTTGGATTGTGGATGATCAAATGAAGATATGAGCAGTTTATTTATAGGATTTCAAGATGGATGAAAGTCCAAATTTGAGCAATGTTGGACTAACTTTCATCCAATGATATGGTGCCACTTGTCAAGCTATGAATGGATGATGTTTGTGCAAGATTTGGGGTTTGTGCCAATAAATGCCAATATTTGAAATTCAAATTTGTTGAAATGACATGTAAGAGGGAAGGGAAAATGCAATAAATGCCACTTGGCTCAAGGAAAGGACATGTAAGATGAAGTTATTGCCTTGTTGGATGTACATGTTGACTTGGAATTTTTGAATTCAAATTGAGAGAATATTCCAAAAGATGCCTTGTGAGGAAAATAGAGATTTAATAAATGAATTAAATCTATTTTCATGTGCAACTTGCATTATCTAGAGGATGTGACATGAGATTAGATTAAATTAATCAAGGGTTAATTAATTTAACAGGAGATTAGATGATGTGACTTATTTGACTTAGATTTATGGGTTTATTTAAATCAAATAAGAGGGGAATATGATAAGAGGCTAATTAAATAAATATTTTGATTTATTTAATTAAAAGGGATGGTGTTAGATTAAATCAAATAAGGTTTTAATTTATTTAATTTAATGGATAGACTTTAGAGATTTAATCAAATAAATTGATTATTTAATTAAATAGGGATAATTAGATCAGATGGGTTGATTTAATTAACATAAGGAATTGAATTAATCAGATAAGATGATTTATTTAATTAAGAGACGAATATTGGTGAATTTAATCAATTAGGGGAATTCGATTAAATGGTTAGACCGAGGGATGATTTAGGAAGAAACGATGTTAGTAAGTCAGGATCGAATGCACGATGTCAATCAATATATTTCGTGTGTCTACATTTTGCCCCTCTTTGAAGCAATGCACTCGTTGCGTTGGTTCAAAGAATAAACGATCTCGATCAAAGCTGATTTTTTTTTATATTTAAAAACTTGCCCCATTGCTGCTTGGTAGAAGAGAATATGCCAATATAATGCCCCCTTGAGAGATCAAACGAAAGTTTTAATTTTTGGGTAATCTCGCAAAAAAAGGTGACCAAGTACCTGACAAGTCCGAAAGGGGTCCGAGAGGCTAAAAATGTGTCTAAACACAATAAAATGATGAAAAACAAGCCTCAAATGGACAAAAACAGGATTGGGGGTCCAAAACCCTAACTGGACAACCATTTAGGGTTAAAAAACCCTAATTTTTAGGCTTAAAAGGGGCCCGAGGGGTCACTTTCAAGTCATTTTCACACACCTCCGCTAGCAAACTTTGAGATTCGAGTTCTGACCCTCCAGTGATATGGCGCAATGACAGCTTCCTCTGCACATTTCAGACCGAGTTCAGACCTACCAGCGGCCACCTGGCATCAGGGCACCAATATGTGGTCCTTACGGAAGCTTAATTTTTTCATTTAATGCATTTATTAGCCCTTTAAAGATGAGCTCGCCTCCAGCGGTGCTATTATAGCGCCGCTCGGCATTTGTATTGCACTGCTATTTTCCTTTTTGCGCTACAGTGGTGCAATTTGGAGTTTAGAAACTTTACTGCTGGGCTCGGGCTTGATGGGCCGGTTTGGTTAAAGTGCGCCGCGACGACACCCTTCTCATAAAAATTGCGATGCTGGGGATAAAGTAAGTCACAACGGCTCTATTTAGCTTGATTTAGGGTCCAGCGTCGGAGTTTGAGGAAACTCAAACTACAATGCCATCACAATCTGTGCCGCTGGATGCAAGTTTGAAGCGTTAGGCTAGGATTTTTCCAAAAATTTTAACATGCTGACTTTCCTTGATGCAGGTTGGACCGAGGGAGCTCTACTCTCCGGAGCACCAATTGCAAGATTTGGCGAGCATCCTACGGGACCTGAGTGACAAAGACCAGGACCAACTGGGAGCTGCTGGCTTATGGCATATTGCATACACAATGCCCATGCACACACACCTAGGGATGCTATTAGTGCTGGCCGAGAGGTTGGACAATGAGACATTATCTATTACGAGGGTCAGATCGAGCTAGAGAGGTACAGAGTTATAGCATCTCCCTTTCGCTAGGCGATTGCAGTGATCATTTCAGGTTTGGTTACCCCAAATAGACAAGGGCAGTATTTCAGTCTAGGCTGGGGTTACTACTAGGAGAGGATGGTCTGAGATAGGCCAGTTCACTTTGCATGGGGACCTGTCCTTTTGGCTTCACTCTACAAGGATCTTCACGAGTATGTTTACGTGGATGGCAGAGTGCTAGGGGCCGAAGTGACCTTTCTTCATGTTTGGGCATGGGAGCACATTTTTGTGCTACATCCATAGGTTGTCCCAGTTTTGATGGATGCAGAGGATGCCCTCGTGGCACTATACAGAGGCAGTGTGTCCTTCACACACACTGGCGAGCATGGGATCCCCTACTGGAGGCAGGTCCTAGACAAGATACTTGTCTTTACTTGGTGTTCATACCTTGGTCAGCCCGAATGGGCCGATGATGCTACTCAGCTCTTCTACTGTCGGCAGGATCGATACATGCTGGGTTGGGAGCATACGATGATTGAGAGATACCTGCCTGGGTGCATACAACATCAGTTCGGAGAGCCACAGGATCAGCTGGATGATGACTATGTAGCCGTCTTTGCACTAAGCATGACATGGATAGCATAGGGGCCTAGTATTCCTACCTCTAAGGCGGTTGACAGTTTTCGGTAGTTGGTAGCCTAACCATAGGCCTTTGATCAGGGCTTGGTAGATCCAGGGACCACATAGGCCTACAGAGACTGGTTCAGACCTCCTCTTTAGTTGACCATTCCAGGTGAGGATCCAGAAGTACATAGGGTCAAAGGTAGGGGGAGAGGACAAGGACGAGGGCAAGGACCGAGGGTCAAGATTCAACAAAATCCACCATTGGTGCCCCCAATTCTGCCAGGTCACGGAGATGTCCACATGCAGGACTAGCAATAGGATCCACCCATCCCACCACCATGAGCCAAGGGTGAGGACCAGGTTCACACACAACCATAGGTACGGCCAGCAGGGCAGGTAGATGCATGGGATGCCTTGATTTTATAGCTACAGTCCTAGGTTCAGGGACTGACAGCAGCGAGAGACCAGGCTAGGGTTGAGAGAGATCAGCTCAGAGTAGAGAGAAACAAAGTTGTACAGCAGTGATAGGATGCAGAGGTACAGGCTGCCACCGAGCTAGGCTGTAGGTAGCAGATTGAGAGCATGATAGCCTCCTCATCTCAGGGTACAGTGTTGATGCAATCTTATAGGGATGTTATCTGAGAGATAGAGTACTATCGTCGAGCTTACCATGACATCGTACCTAGAGCAGATTGGGTCCCAAAGTACTTAGAGCGAACCAGCTAGAGACCACTAGAGGGTCACAGTGACAGGGGTGAGGGCAGCATTCACGATGATTGAGCGTGATCCAGATGATACACTCTTTTTATGCCTTATGGGATTTTTTTTGATAGCCTGATGGGCATTTTGTACCTATTGACATAGATGTACAATGATCCGATTTTTTTTTTTGTACTATGATAGTGACATGATGATATGATATATATGAGCTGATTTTGATGTGATGAAATGCGTACTTTTATCTATGCATGTATGATTCCTCTTCTATATGTTATCGATGCATTTATTTCTAATGATGTTTATGCAATGATTATGAGTAACAGATCTATATTATGCTCACCTATGATATGATGTGCAATGATGTTAACTATATGATGATTTATTTTATGCCAACGCAATATGTGAAATGATTTGGTTTATGGCATATGCAATGATGTGTGGAAAATTCTTATATATGAGATGATTTATGGATGGATGTGATATGATGCAAATGACATGGTGTTAATGCCAAAAGTGGCATTGAGATGCTTAGAATAACAAATGTTATTATCCTAAATGATGATGTATGTGATGCAATGATATGTTAATGTTGTGAGTGTAATCTGATGATGTGATGTTATCTATGTTATGCAAGTATGTATGTCTAATGAATTAAACGATTATATGATTATGCAATAAATGATTATGGAATGATTCTGTAGATGCTTTTGTGATTATTTATATGGTAATATGAAATGGTTATGAAATGCAAATGAATGTTTATGCAATGATTGATATAATGCCATGAGATGCAATGTAATGGGTGACATGTACTAAAATGGATGCGACTATACTGACATGGATGCAACTATCTATGAAGAGTGTTTATGATAACCTATTTATGATGATTGAAATGCAATGTGTTTGTTCCCTATATGATATGCTTATGCAATATGCTAATGATTTGTGGATGCAGGATCAATGATGATGATGGTGATGATGATCAACTGTCATAGTACCTCATGATTAGTAAGAAAAGAAGAATTCATTTCAACAAGACAAAAGATGACACAAGATGACACAAATGCAAATGATGATGATGATGATGATGATGATAATCAACTTGCCGAGGAATTGGGATTTTCAAAGGGCCAAATTTTCTTATGTTTGATAACACATGTGGTATGATGCATCAAGGTATAGACAACCAGGATGGAATGGTACTTATTGTGATGGACTTTGACTCAACAATCAGATAGGAGTATTCTTGTTCACACCTAACATACGAAAACCTTGCTAGGATGTACTTTAGAAGTTTTAAAAACCTCAAACCAAAACATGGAAAAGTAAACCTATCCCTATAATAGTCAACAAGTTGCCCTAGACTTCTTCCATACATACCTAACAAAGCAAGTATTCGCCAAGGTTATATTACAAGAACGTCCAACAAGCACAGCAGACAAAAGATAACGATCATTGCTCCATTCCTATTTCTCTAAATCCTCTATTTTTGGATATCATCGAGACATCCTTGGAATGAGCACAAAATAAGATAAGTCAAAAAGATAAAGACCAAGTAAACAAACAAACTGATGCTCTTCAATACCGCTAACGGAAAGAGGATGTGTTTTCTAAGATGATAACTGAAACTTATTGCCAAAAGATAATGCCCATTGTAGGAAGGATTCATCCTAGGACATGTTGGTGGATGGCGGCACACCATTTCATTTATCCAAAGTGCTCTAAGGGATGATTGATATGGGACTGGATTCAGATGATGTGTTATTGATACGAAGAGATGACCAATTTGCTTATGCATTGAGTTAGACTTAAGACTTGACGTTTTGAGTTCTACTTGTAATCTGCTAGACTTGTTTCTGATTATTTTACCAAAGTTTGATGATGATGATGATCAGTTTATTATGGATGGTGTTTATTGTAGGTGCAAGCAAGATGAGGTGGATGGATTTTTTTCAAATATTTGGATGTTTTTGATGTTTTGAAATGTTTTGAGGCTATTTTTTGGTTTTTTTTTGAGATTTTGCAAATGTTTTGATTTTCAATATTCTAATGTTTTGGGATTTTCTGAGATTTTGACCAAGAGACTAACCTAAAGACCTATCCTAGGGGTCTTGAGGGCTGATCAATAGATTATCCTTGCCTACGTTATGCATGCAGAGACCATTTTGTTCGACTAACGACTTGACCGATTTACAAATGACGATGTACATGGTGAAATGTCAATTTAATATGACAGACTCCTATAGGACTGACATAAATGTCTCAGGGGATGATCAAAGATCAACCTTGTCTACATTCAAGCTCAGAGATGATGTAGTTCGATAAGACGACCTTGTTTTTTGGATTTTGATATGTTTTGATGTTTTCTTTTTGGATTTTTTGATTTTGAGGACTTTAAGATCATACACGAATATGATCTGATAAGAACATGCCCCTAGCGTGATGCAATAGATTACTCTGATAAAGGCAGGACAAACTGACCTTGAGAATGGGCTGAGTAATACTAGGAGGGATCATGATGCGAAAACAGGACCAAGCTATGGTGCAGATGCAAGTGGATGAGTGATGGATGGAGATATGGATGCGATGGATGGTGGAAGCATGATGGATGGATGATGCCAAACAAGCCGTAAAGATCCTGGTGGATGGAAAGTGCTTATTTACACAAGGCGCCTGTTTGCCAGGTTTTCACCAAGGTACTTGCCCAAAGTGCCACCAAAGTGGTTTTCACTAGAGGACGATTTTTCTGTTTACTATTTTCAATCCTTTTCTATTTTTTTTGGATTTTTTTCTTTTTATTTTTATTTTTGTTGTTGTCACCAAGATGCCTGTTTGCCAGGTTTTCGCCAAAGTAACCATTTTTTCACTACTTTTTCTGATTTTTTGAATATTTTTGGTTCTATACCTTGAAATATTTAGGCATAGAACTTTTTGAGATGGGAGCTATTCATGGGCTCCTACAGAGGTTCCCCTTCAGGTGTTGATAGTTGATATGCCCCTGATTGATAACTTGTTGTGATGACAAATGGTCCTAACCAATTAGGTTCAAACTTTCCTTTGCTGCTTGGGTTTGGGAAATTCTTCTAATTTTCTTTTAAGACCAGTTCTCTGACTTGGAGGGTGATCCCACAATAATGGGTTACAATTTTTGGCCAAACTTGACATTAAAATCAGGATTTTTCACCAGACATTCACTTTCTTACACCTATAGTAGTTAAACCATTAAGGTTTTGAAGATGAATCAAACTAGTTATTTGTTAGATATTTTGTGTAGATTCTAATTATATTTTTTTAAAAAAATTAAAAAAGAAATTGTGAATCATTTTATGTAATTTTTATTAACTTATTTTTTCTACTAATCAGCATTTTTAAAAAGTGATGTTCACTTCGGCACACATAAATTTTTTTATACAAAGATACAATTCTGATTTTTAAAATGAAAAATTTTCACACCAATATCTAGGGGATGGATATTTTTTCATAATTTTTTGTTACATATTTTTTTTTTAATTAATTTTCCAAGTCAACGTAATTATAATTTAGACAGAGGTGTACTTCGGCACAAATAAATTTTTTTGTATTCATTTGAATTAACTTATTCTTTTTTTGTTAGAATAAGGGCATCAATACCTAGGGCACATGTATTTTTTAGAATTTTTTTCTCTATTTTTCTATTTTTTCGTATGTGTGAAATAAAGAACTTGATGTTCATTGAAAATCCTACATTCACAAGAAATAAAAAATAAATATAATAATCCAATTAAACATATTTAAAATTATACTTTTTAGGAAGCTTATAATAAGGGCTACATGCTTACAAAGAATAAATTTTAAATGAATTCATTTGATCACCCAAAAGGTAAATCAAAAGTGGTTTTTTATCAGCATTTTGATAGGTGTAGAGGAGACTCGATTATAGGTATGGTTTAAATCTAACAAGGTTCTATCCAAGGGGGTTTGATCTAAGGGGGTTTGATCAATCCCTCTTTAATTAAAATAATTTAAATGGAACCTTTAAAGTCATAAATCATTGTATTTTCTAAAAATATGTGAATTCAGGCAAAAATCAGGGTGTCCCAAAAAGTGTAACCCATTATTGTGGCAGCACCCTGGAAAGTCCTGCTTCTGATTTTCTTGTTGTAGCTTCATTTGAGTCTATTCTGATAGACCTGCAAGTGATTTAAAGCATTTATGTGTCTCTCATCTAGTAACTCCAGCTCATTTAGTCTTGAAACTCGATATTCTTCATCTGTGACAAGGTTTTGTAGTGATATCCTGAGGGATGGGACCTCGATCTCAATGGGGAGTACGACTTTTGATTCATAGACCAAGGAGAAGGGGGTGGCAATGGTGGGTGTGCGGATGCTAGTTTGATAAGCCCAGAGGGCGGGGTTAAGGTGCAGATGCCAGTCACGACCTGCGTTATTGACTATTTTCTTGAGGATGGTTTTCTTTGTGGCTTCTGCTTGGCCGTTTCGTTGGGGATAATACAGGGTGGAGAAGCGATGCTGGATTTTGAATTTCTCACACAAGTCGCGAACCTCCTGGTTCTTGAATGGTGTCCCATTATCTAAGATGATGGCTTGTGGGACATCATAATGACAGATGAGATAGTTCGGGATGAATTTTGAGATCTACTTTCTAGTGATATATGTCATAGGTATGGCTTCCACCCACTTTGTGAAGTACTCAGTTGAAGTTATGATGAATTTATGGCCATTGGATGAGGTGGTGTGATTTTTCCAATGAGATGGAGTCCCAACTGCGAAAAGGGCCATGGTGTGACAATGGGGTGAAGCTCTTGAGCTAGAGCATGGATGAGGTCTCCATGTTGCTGACATTGTAGACATCTTTTAGCATGATCATGTGCTTCTCTTTCCATTGTGGGCCAGTAATACCCCATCCTTAGCAGTTTCTTGGTGATGGTCATTCCACTCGAGTGTGAGCCATAGATACCATTATGAACTTTGGTTAGAGTGGTTAATGTCCCCTCAGCATTCAAGCAACACAATAAGGTACCTTCTATGCTTCTACGGTATAAGGTATCACCTAGGATGAAAAATATGAATGCCTTTTTGACAAAGGTTCATTTTAGGTTTGATGGGAGGTCAGCAGGTGTGACTCCTATGTGAAGATATGTATATATTTCATGATACCAAGGATCGCCCGAACCAATGATTTCACACACATATTCTAATTCTGGTACCTCAAATGTGGGGATGAGAAGCTGCTCAATCATAAATTCATATTTTGGCACGTTATGAGTGATGTCTAATAGTGACTTGATTGTAGCCGTGGCATTGGCTGCTCTGTTGTTGGCTCTTGGAATCTGCTTGAATGTTATGTCAATGAAGGATTCCTTTAGAGTCTCCATCAATTTCTTGTATGGAATGAGCTTGTCATCCTTAGTCTGATATTCCTTATTGACCTGATTTATGATCAATTGAGAGTCTCCATATACTTTGAGAGCTATGATGTTCCATTGTACTGCTATCCTGAGGCCTATAGTCAAAGCCTCATATTCTGCTATGTTATTGGTACAAGGAAATGCCAATTTGTATGACTTCAGTATGCAATCCCCTTGTGGGGTGATGAAGAAGACACCAACTCCTGATCCATGTTTTGTGTATGAACCATCGAAGTATAGTTTCCAATGGTCAGTTATGTTGAGGTTAAAAATGGTTTCATCTAGAAATTCTGAGACAAGAGGGTTCTCAGAATAAATGGGTGTTTCTGCTAGTTGATCTGCAATAACTTGACCCTTGATAGCTTTCCTCTCTACATACTCAATATCATACTCTGACAGTAACATTACCCATTTTTCCATTCTGCTTGTGAGCATTGCCTTTGATAAAAGATACTTGAGGGGATCAATTTTGGCAATGAGTTATATCTTGTGTGCCAACATGTAATGTCTAAATTTTTAGGATGCAAATACTTCTATGAGGCAGGCTTTCTCGATGAAGGATTAATTTAGCTCATGACCGACCGTTGTCCTGCTGATATAGTAGATAGCCCTCTTCGTTCCGTTTTCATCATGCTAAGCTAGGAGAGCTCCAAGGGCTGCTGTTGTTGTTGACACATATAAGATCAATGGATTCTTTGGGATGGGTGGCATTAATACTGGTGGTGTCAGTAGGTATTCCTTTATTTTGTTAAATGCCTCTTCGCACTTTGTATCCCATTTGAATGCTACCCCCTTGTGGAGCAGGTGCGAATATGGATTTTGCTTGTCTGTCAGTTGTACTATGAATCTTCTGATGGATTGGAGTCTGCCTTGGACACTTCTCAATTGTTTTAATGTCTTTGGTGCTTCCATCTCAAGGATTTCTTTCACTTTTTTTGGATCTACCTCGATACCCCTCATGGAGACTATGTATCCTAGCAATTTACCTAATTGTATGCCGAAGACGCACTTCTTGGGATTTAGTCTAACTTTGTATTCCTCTAGTTTGTCAAAGATAGCACTTAGGCTTGCTATATGATCTTGTCTTTTTCTTGAATTAGCTAGAATGTCGTTGACATAGTCTTCGACTATTTTATGAATCATATTGTGGAATACCAATGTCATGGCCCTTTGATTGGTTTTTGTTGCATTCTTTAGGCCAAATGGCATCATGTTCCAGCAGTAGGTCCCCCATGGACAAGTAAAAGCTGTCTTATGTTGATCTTCTTTTGCTATCATGATCTGGTTATATCCTAAAAATCTGTCAATTAGTGATAGCATCTCATGTCCTACCGCCATGTCTACTATCATGTCGATGTTGGGAAGTGGGAAATCATCCTTCGGACATGCTTTGTTCAAATCCCTAAAGTTTGTACAGATTTTGATGGCTCCATCATGCTTTGAAATAGGTACCAAATTTGACACCCATTCTGGATAATTGATTGGTCGGATAAATCCTGCATCTAACAACTTTTTGAGCTCCATTTTGACCAATAAGGCAATTTGAGGATGCATTTTTTGAAGCTTTTGTTTGACCAATTTTTCTTCTAGATATACAGCTAAGTGATGAACCATAGTCTCTGAGTCAAGCCCTGGCATGTCAGCATAACTCCATGCGAAGTTTATTTTCCTTTCTTTTAGGAATGCTGCTAGGAGTTCTTGCTCTTCTGATAATAGTGATTCCGCATAGAATGTGATATGCGGGGTCTCCTCTGTTCCTAAGTTGACAGGATTGTATTTTTTGGCCAAGGTTGCTGACTTCTCTAGATGAATCCTTCATCGTCAGGCACCTCAGATAGGTTTTCACCATTGGATATGTCCTTTCTTTTTACTATTTTCTTGTCAGAGAGTGCCATAGTGTGGTTTTCACTCAAGGACTTGGATATGATTCTTAGTTTCTCACTTTTGCGACTGAAGGATTCAATTGTTTCCCCGTAATAGGCGTGTGTGTCTAACTCCATTATAAACCCTGCCTTGTGATCTCCATCTGGAATGTTATCCCTCAATCCCATGAATTCTTAGAGCGCCTCATCATTTTCGAATGTATCAAGAATTGGTGGTCCTCGTTGGTCATAGTCGATCAGTTGGGGGTAGACTAGGCAGATCTCATGATTTTGATGATCAGATTCGAAAGATAAGGTACTAATCATGCAAAGGGAGGTATCCTAAAATAACCTAGGTATATTGGTCAAGTGATCCTCATCATCACTACTAATATAGGCCTCAGTTATAAATTTGTGTATGTCTCTACCTATGGATATTGGGGAATATACTTGTGCTATTACTGTTTGAGGAGAAATATTAACCGTTCTAACCAGAGGTTTTCGGCCATGTACGGTTATACTCAGAGGGGTACATCCAAGGCCAAGATTTATTATAGGTTGCGTCTCTAGTATGATAGGTATTATGTGCCCATTGTCATTTTGTCCCAGTCTTTAATTTCTATTGTACCCCATTGCGAGCATCATTTGTAGGCCCTTGCTTGTCTCATCCATTGGTAATTCAGGTGTCAGTCTGTCATCTCGATACAACATATGAGATGGATATGCTTCAATAACCTCTTGACCAAGTTCTCCCCAACTTGTGAATTCAAGATAATCTTCAGGATACGTTTGTGATGTGGAAGCTTGATTTTCTTGCGGACATCCTCGTGATCTAGGAGATTGCAGTAACTCTCCTATCACAAAAGCATTGTTAGGGAGCTTGTAGCTTCCACAACCATCCTCCTGGATGATGAGCTTGATGTCACAGATGGTGGGGATGGTGGGAGTGGTGGGTGTCTCTGTCGCAGAAGTGGACACAAGAGTTGCGAGGTCGATGTATGGTGTGGATGGACCCTCATCATTTTTTGGCACTTGGGGAATTTTGTAATACTTTGCCTCAAGATTTTTGCAATATGAGAATAGTTTGGGATCTCCGTCAATGGTAACCTCTTGTCCATTATGTGTGAATTTCACACATTGGTGGAAGGTTGATGCTACAACTTTCATCGCATGGATCGATGGGCATCCCAAGAGGATATTGTATGGAAAATCAAGGTCCAAGACCTGACAAGTGGTTTCCATGAGCATCGGCCCTACTTGAATAGGGAGTTTGATTATGCCTTGAGACACTCTTTCTTGGTCATCATATGCTCTTATTGTGATGCCTTTCCCTTTGTCGATGGAATTTTCTGATATTTTTAACTGCTTGATGAGGGTGAGAGAACAGATGTTCAAACCCGCACCTCCATCCACCAAGACCTTTTGATTTTTCGTTTATGAACTATGGCTTCCAAGTGAAGTGCATGGTTGTGAGATGGTTGGGCGGGGAAATCTTGATTAGAAAATGTAAGGAGATTAGGCGTTATGATATTTCCAACCATAGCTTGGAATTGCTCCGCATCAAGATCTGCGGGGACGGTGGATGAGGCTAATGCTTCCTCAAGGAATTTTTTATGGGCTGATGATATTTTTAACAACTCCATGATGGAGATGTGTGTTGGTGTTCTTTTGTGTTTCTCTATGACATTGTAGCCATTAGATCTAGATGAAGGGAGCCTATTTGGTTGAGATGACCCTACGATGGTGACTTTGCCGCCTCTTGTGGTGACTCCACAATCTTCGGCATGGGCGCCCTTGATGGTGATGACCATGTAGTCTTCATTTAGAGAGGCAACAACTATTTTGTATACATTATTTACACTTCCCTTTCCTTTATCCTTATTATTCCCTTTGTTGCCATGGTTCGGCATCGGATTCGTGTAGATTTTAAGGTCCTGATTTCACATAGGTTGTTCCAAATTTATGATTCTTTTATTGATGAGATCTTGGATGATATTTTTGAGTCTCATGCAACTATTTGTGGTGTGGCCTTTGATTTTGTGGAATTCACACAGTTGATTTTCGTTATACCAAGGAGGTTTGACATCGGGTTCTTGGTAATTATCAAATGTAGGTGCTTTGATGATCTTTTCGTCGATCAACCTTTTCATGATGTCCTCAAGTGGTTCCCCTAACATGGTGTATTTTCATTTAGGATATGTTTTGCATTGAGGTGGTCCCTTTTGGTCATTGAGATTATTGATTGTTGGATTTTTGTTGGGTTGATGTGTTGTGTGATGAGTGTTTTGATTTTGTGTTTGGATTTGTTGTGTGGGTGTGTTTTGGTGTGGACTACTAATGACCACCTTGGCATCTACGACACCATCATTAGTGAAATTTTTGTTCCTCACCCATGTGTGAGGTTTATCATTTTAATTGGATGATGGGTAGTTGTTTTGATGTTCATGGTATGATGTTGATTCCATGGGTTGAGTCACAAGGGCTCTTTCGATGCTAAGTGCCTTGGAGATCAATTGATCATATGTGGTGATACCCTGAACCTTGAGATGAAATGCCAAGTGGCTTTCAAGGTTGGAGATGATTTTGTAAACTTGTCATTCTTCTAGCATGGTCCACTTGCTCTGATTGGCCTTGGATCCCCATCGTTGAAGGAATGAAGTGAAAGATTCATTCTTTCCTTGTTTTAGAGCCGAGAGTTCTTCGAGACTAACATCCATTGCAATGTTACCTATGTAGTTCTTAATGAATGCATTTGTAATTTCTTGGAATGTTCTAATGCCTGAAGGTAAGTGAGAGAACCATTCGATAGCAGGACCTGCCAAGCTTCTAGGAAATAGTCGCATCAGATAAGTATCGTCATATGCGACCTCCATACAATGAACATGGAATTCCTTGATGTGATCTTCAGGGTTTCACATCCCTCGATATTTGTCAAATTTAGGGATTTCAAATCCCTTAGGGAATGGTTTCATTTCTAAGCTCCTATCAAATGGATAGGGACACAAGTTGCTTGGTGTTTTGGTCGTTCGCCCTGATTGAGGGTCAAGCACTTGTTGCGAGAGCAACCTAAGTTGTGTCGTCACATCATCTTGGAGATCAGGGGGTGGGATGAAGGTGTTTTGGGGTATTGCAATCGTGGTTTGGATGGGTGGGTTGGTTGGTGTGTTGTTCAATGGTATTTGTATGTTCTAGCGAGTGAGGTAGGCTTCCACCTACTTTTGTATGAACAATGCTTGTTGTTGATCTTGTTGCTACTACACTAAGGTTTGTGCTTGTTGTTGCGCTTGTTGCTGTTCCAACAATGCTTGTTGTTGTGCTTGTTGTTGGGCTGCTAGTTCTGCTACTTCTTGTTGTTCTTGATATTGCTTTAATGCTTGTTGGTATGCTTGCAATTGCGCTACTTGTACAAGAAGTTGTGCTTGTGCTTGTGCTTTTTGTGCTTGATATTGAGCTTGCGCTTGAGCTTGTGCTTGTGCTGCGTGTGCTTGTGCTACTTGTTGCTACAATAGAAGTTGTGCTTGAGTGGTTTTTTGTGCTTGTAATGCTTGCACAGCTTGAGCGGCTTGTTGTTGTTGTTGTTGTAATAACGCTTGGGCTTGTTGCGCTTGTAATGCAGCTTGTGCAGCTTGGGAAACTTGTGTAGCTTGAGCAGCTTGTTGAGCAGCTAGGTGTAGAACTTTTTGTTTATGCACTTGTTGGTATCCTCTTTGGAAGGCATCTTGCAATGTTGCATTGTATGGGTTTGATGTGGTGAATGTTGGTGGTGGTGGATTTGGAATGGCATTTGTCGTGGTGGTGAATGGTGATGTTGTCTTGATTATTTCATTAGTGGATGGTGGTGTTGATGTGGTAAGTGGTGTCATTGATGTGATTGTCCCTTGGGAGACCATGCTTTATGATGTTATGGGGGTGTTTGATGGTGTTGCAATTGTTTGTGTGTTTGTCGCCTATTGTTGCGATGTCGACGAAAAATTTTGAGCATTAAACAAAATGCTTTGGTTGATGGTTGGGATGTTGTTTTGATTTATGCTTGGTAGAGGGGGAAGCCCTAAACCAAGGAGTGGTATGGATGATAATGGTAGTGGTGGGATAGGTGGAAATGTAAGGGGTGCTAGTTGTTGGGTGGTGTCAAATATGCCCCCTGGTCCGAACATATCTCCCTCTTCTTATAAATTTGTGAGAAGAGGTGTTTGTGGTACTTTGTGGAAAAATGTTGATGATGGGTCATAGTGTAAGGTGAGAGGAACATTTTTGTGGAATGGATTTTGGGGGATGTTTTGTTCCAATGTGGTGTTTGCGTCCAAGTTTTGGTTATTAAGAAGGGGATGTGATTGAAGTTTTGGGATTGTGAGTCTTCAACACATATGAAAGTTCATTTTGCTTAGCTTTGCTTAATGTCTTTATTTTATCAAAAACACTATCTTTGATTAAAGTTTCAAATTAAGATGTCCAATGTCTTAATTTCTTCAAACCCCACAAGATATATTATGTGGAAATTCAATGAACTTAAGGCAAGGGTTTTCCTATTGTTTACTTAAGGAGACAAATTGAGATGTAATCCAATGTTTAGAAACCTCTAAGGACGTAAATCCCAAGGGAAAGTAATAACATATGGATTGAGTCAATGATATTTGTCTCCAAAAGGGTTTGAAATTTGGATGATGTTAAGTATTTTTTTTTTTTTTGTTTTCAATCAAGCAATGCATTTTTTAACCCAAGAACAAGTACAATCATATGGATGTGTAAGACAATATTTGTTGGATTCCCACTTGGACAAGTCCAGCTACGCCTATCTCTAGCGAATGGTTAGATGCTTGACCCCACTGGCTCCCCTCCACGACTCATTAATGTTAGTCAGGGCAGCCAAGCATCAACACCCATGAAACTCCCATGGCATGTTTTCCATCTCTACTAGAAGATTGTAAAAATGTGGGGTGGCTTCAGAATGATCGTTCTTGCACCAACAAATAGATAAAAGGATTTTGGAAAATTCTAGCACATGGGTTTTAGTAAGGAATTTCCATTCATAGGAGTTGACCCAATGTGGCAAGAGTCCCCTTTCGGATCCATCTTGTCGGAGTCAACCGCGTGATATTGGCATTTCGTCCAATATCCACATTTATATCCCAGCTAGAAATACTCTCGGGTTTAGAGTGTTACCGGTTGAGTCGTTCCCTTGGGTGAGTACTTTTACCCCAAGGCAAGCCCTCTAGAATAAAAAAAAGCGAATGAAGAAAAAAATCCGTAACTCGATCAATCTTTGATAGCAACAAAGAGAGAGAATATACGTGAAAATGCCCCCACTCACACCCGCACAAGATTTTGTTCAATTTTAAGCCCAAATCAAAGTGTGGAGGTGATTGCTTTGTCTCATCCCAAAGTCATGAAAAAGGCCTTTTGATTCTCAAGATCGCTATAAAGTGTGAGAGAATCGCATACATCCTTTTTCGATGGCTTTAGTCTAAGTAAGCCCTCACAAAAAACAAAGCTATACTTGTTCTTTTTAAAGCCTCAAAACAATATGTGACTTCATTTTAAAGCACCAAATCACAAGTGAAAGACATTTTTTCAATTTGTTAATCCAAGAAACAAAATCTAGTAAGTTGTTGATCCTATTGTTTGTTTTAACCTTTGCAAAAAGAAATTGAAAGGTTCTTTTTAAGCCCAAATGAAAGCTAGTCTTCTAAGGATGAAAAGATGACAAATTCTTAAAGAAGTGTGAAAAAAACACTTAAGTGTTTAAAAACACTTTGATTGAAGAAAATATCATCACCATGCTCCTCCTTCCTTTCTTTTTGATTTTCAACCTACAAAGGAGAAAACAGTCAGGTTCTGGAAAAACACAGGAAATAAAAAACAGAAAACATAAGGTAAATAAATCATAAATCAAAAGCACATGCTAAAAAATTAAATTCTCCCTTTTATTGTCTCCCAACGTCGCAACTTGTGAAGGTGTCGCTATTTTTCTCTCCCAGCAGTGCTCTTATAGCGCCGCTTACCAGTAAGTGGTGCTCTGTGTCGAGATAGAGAGCATGATTGCATCACAACTTTGCCTAGCATTAGAGTTTGTCCCTAGTGTCACTCTTTTCAAAAATTTCAAAAAAACCTGCAAGTCAACAAGTTCAGCGGTGCAATTAAAAATTTGAATTTTTTTGGTAGGACAAGCCCAGTGGCACAGTTTTTGTTTCCAGCAGTGCAATATAGCGATGCTGATGAGCCCACGGTGCTAAAATAGTGACACTAACGAGCCCACGTTAGAATTTCCTGTGTGTGAAAAAAAATGCAAAAAATTCAAGAAAAAGTTAGAATTAATGATATCCAGCCATCCTTCTAGTGCCAAATGTGCGAACCCAAGCCTTGGTGCCTGCAAAACAACAAGAATAAACATGTTAGACAAGTTATTGCAAGCCAAAACAAAGATTCCCCATGAAATCCATTTGCAACATTGAAATTAGGAAGAAAATATTGAAGAACACAAAACAAATGATAAAACAAAGATTGAATCCTAATTAGAAAAGAAAATTCTTGATCCCATGGGGGAATTGGTGTCAATTTGATGTGAAAATTGGCCCTTTCCCAATTCATATGATGCAAGCTTCGAATATTGGAGAGATTGATCCACTTTTGATGATGAATAGTGAGAGCTCGAAGCCAAAAGTTTGCAGTAACCTATCTAAGAACTCAAGATTGATGAATGGAAATGGCTAAGTATTTTAGCATGGTAACTTTGCTTGGATTGTGGATGATCGAATGAAGATATGAGCAATTTATTTCTAGGATTTCAAGATGGATGAAAGTCCAAATTTAAGCAATGTGGGACTAATTTTCATCCAATGATATGGTGCCACTTGTCAAGATATGAATGGGTGATGGTTGTGCAAGATTTGGGGTTTGTGCCAATAAATGCCAATATTTGAAATTCAAATTTGTTGAAATGACATGTAAGAGGGAAGGGAAAATGCAATAAATGCCACTTGGCTCAAGGCAAAGGACATGTAAGATGAAGTTATTGCCTTGTTGGATGTACTTGTTGACTTGGAATTTTTGAATTCAAATTGAGAGAATATTCCAAAAGTTGCCATGTGAGGGAAAATAAGGATTTAATAAATGAATTAAATATATTTTCATGTGCAAATTGCATTATCTAGAGGATGTGACATGAGATTAGATTAAATTAATCAAGGGTTAATTAATTTAACAGGAGATTAGATGATGTGACTTATTTGACTTAGATTTATGGGTTTATTTAAATCAAATAAGAGGGGAATATGATAAGAGGCTAATTAAATAAAGATTTTGATTTATTTAATTAAAAGGGATGGTGTTAGGTTAAATCAAATAAGGTTTTAATTTATTTAATTTATTTGATTTAATGGATAGACTTTGGAGATTTAATCAAATAAATTGACTATTTAATTAAATAGGGATAATTAGATCAGATGGGTTGATTTAATTAATAGAAGGAATTGACTTAATCAGATAAGATGATTTATTTAATTAAGAGACGAATATTGGAAAATTTAAGCATATAGGGGAATTTGATTAAATGGTTAGACCGAGGGATGATTTAGGAAGAAACGATGTAAGTCAGGATCAAATGCATGATGTCAATCAGTATATTTTGCATGTCTACAGAAACACCTAAAGGAGATAAAGAAAAAGAGATGCCTAAAGAGGTATGTGTTTAATTTATTTTGTTTTCAGTAAATATGTTCCTATTACCGACAATTATATGCTAACTTGTATCAATTTGATGTTTTTGTTCACATATATAGATTGACATTGCAAAATGTAGTATGATTGGTTCTTTGAGAGGGGCATATTGTAGGAATCATGACAGTTTGAAAAGACATATATATGAGGTAATCAAGATTTCAATTTTAGAGTTCAATTATAATTCAATGTATATTGATTTTGATGTTAATTATTTGATTTTAACTTATATAATATAACTAATCTCAATTTTGGTTTGAATTTTTCTTGTGCAGTTACCTTCAGAGTTAATGAGTGCATCAAAGAGGCTTGATTTTGATGATCCAACAATATATTAGAATGAGATAGACATTTTGGCATGTATATTTTGAATAGATATCAAGATGGCATATGCCACACTTTGTAAAACTTTTTTTGAGTTGGCGTTGATGCCATTTTTGTATATGGATATACACTTGATTATTGGATAATTTGATATATAGAAGTTGAGAATCGAAATAATTTGTTCATCATGTGCATGTTTAAACTATTCAAAAATTTAATTTTGAGCAATGGTTAAATATCAATGTACAATAGCATAAAAAATAATGGTTATATTATATAGTTGACAATCAAAAATAATGAACAATGGTTAAATTATATCATATATTTCTTAGTTATATTATGGTTAAATTATATAGTTTAAACAACTTTGATGACAAGAATAATGGTAAAGTTTAAATACAAAAATTTCATTTCCTCGCACTATATATTTCATATTGCATTATCATTACATATTGAAATTCAAAAAATATCATAGTTTTATGTTGATAAACATGCCAAAGTGATGCAAAGCAGGGTGGCAAACTCTCAACAAACCAACTACCCTTTAATATTCCTTCTAGACACAAAACACCATTGGACAGTCATGACAAGGGTGCATAAGCACTAAATCAACAATCATCTTCCAATGAAACACTCACCAACACTTTGAAACTTAAAACACTCACTTTTGACAAGTTTCAAAGGGGTTTTATTGAAAACCTCACCTCGAGACCTCTCCTCACTATTTCAATGCCTCCAACACCTTCAAATATGTATTCCTTTGCTTAATTAACTCCTACAAAGTGCTTCCCCAAATGTTTTCCATCACTACCTACTCTTAACCTCCAAATTTCACTCAAAATACACATTCTTGACAACTAGGCATCATGTCCAAACCCCCAAATGGCCAACCCTACTCTTGAAATCATGCAAACTTTCCCCCTACACCTAATTATGCCATTCCACTAAGTTATAGTAGAATACATTAGGTGGAAAAGACATTTGGTGGAAATTTCCATGCTCCCCCTATGGAAAAAACATGAATTTAGGCCTGCATAGCTTGAAGTAGCAGATTAAAGAAATAGTTTGGAAGACGGGTAGAACCTAGTTGTTTTAGTGTTATCAGGTGGAGTTTGATGTGATAGAAGGTCTACAAAAGCATGGTAGGTCATTTGGATGTTTTGGCTTGAAGCCCTAGTTGAACAAAGAGTGAAAATGGGTGAAATTGAGAGGTTTTAAGAAGGAAATGTGTGAGAAATTTGGGGGCAGCATAATTTGAAGGTGAATTAAGTTTTTTGAAGGTGAAATAAGAGTGTTTGAAAATATTTTGAGGTTGAATGAGGTCCAGAGTTGGGTTTTTCAATAAACACCTGCTTATTTGGTGAAAAATGAAGGTTTCATGAAAGAGGGTCTTAGCAAGAAATTTTTGACTCAGTGGTTGAAGAATTTGTGGTTTTGGTGGAAGTTTGAGGACTTTTCAATGGTATTTTGAGTGGGTAGAAAGATTGAAGGAGAGTTCCTTTGTTAAAATGGGCTAATTGGAGCCCCTTTTCAAGCATTCAAGGTTAGTTTGATGGTATTGTTCCAAAGTAAGTACATGTTATTGAGTTTGGATAGTTGTGGACCTCCCTTTCATTGCATCACAAAGGACCTTATTCATGACAAAAAAAATTAAGACACCCTAAGCACTAACTGGTGCAGGGGCACCAAGAGCATTTTATGCAAATGTTGACAATTGAGGTCTTTTGGTTGTTTAGGGGTATTTAAGTATTTTTGTTCAAAAAATAACGTCATTTATACCATTTTATTATGTAAGGAGTCCTTTTATAGAGCTTTAGGTGGTTTCAAGGTCTAAGTTGCAAAATATTGCAAAAATTACAAAATTGTGTAAAAGTTGTGAAAATTGCAACTTATTGTTAAATGGTGGAAATTCAAGAGTCATCTTGTTGTAGTTCATGGGGAAATAATTTGGAATTTTTTTATTCATGTTCAGGCATGGTTCTCTTTTGCACCCAAATGCGCTGAATTGCTCTGAGCTATGTTCAACCGACTAAATCCCTTAAGAGTCTGAAGTGCAAAATGGCTACAAATTTTAGCATGAGATTACTTGGACACCGTGATGCTTAAAAACTTATCATCTAAGCCTATGGGATCATTTTGTTCCCATCTATAATAACCTCTATCGGTTTTTGCTATCTCAGAGGCGTTTATCTATGGGGGCGAGATTTCACTTGGGGAAAAAGTTGTCAAATGCAAGTAGTGCAAAGTTGCAAAGTGGTGCAACTTTCGTTCTACAACTTGTGTGACCAAAATAACTATGCAAATGCATCCAAATGGGTACTTTTATGCTAGGCATGGTCCTCTTTTTCACCCAAATGCGTCAAATCGGTTTAAACTACGTTCAACCGGCTGAATCTCTTAAGAGTTTGAAGTGCAAAATGCCTACAAACTTTAGTATGATGTTACTCAGACACTGTGATACTTAGAAAATTCTTGTCTAAGCACATGGAATTCTGTTGAGCTCCTCTACAATAACCTCTCTCATTTTTTTCTATCTTGGTGGCATTTTCCTGTGGCGGTGAGATTTTGGTTGGGGAAACAGTTGTCAAATGTAAGTAGTGTAAAGTTGCAAAGTGGCGCAAATATTATTCTATAACTCATGTGACTAAAATAACTGTTCCAACATGTCTGAGTGGGTACGCTTACACTAGGAATGGTCTACTTTCACACCAAAACACATTGAATCACTCTGAGCTACATTCAACTGACTAAATCCCTTAAGAGTCTAAAGAGCAAAATGGCTGCAAACTTTAGCATGACGTTACTTGGACACCATGATGCTTAGAAACTTCTCATTTGAGCCTGTGTGATCATGTTGTGATCCTCTACAATAACTTTGAGGTTTTCGCTATCTCATATTTTTTTTCTTGTGGTGGCGATATTTCACTTAGGGAAAAAGTTGTCAAATGTAAGTAGTGCAAAGTTGCAAAGTGGTGCAACTTTCGTTCTGCAACTTGTGTGACCAAACTAACTTTTCCAACACATCCGAGTGGGTAAGTTTACACTAGGCATGGTCCTATTTTTCACCAAAATGTGCTGAATCACTTCGAACTACGTTCAATTGGCTAAATCCCTTAAGAAACTAGTTGAATCCATTAAGAGTTTGAAGTGCAAAATGGCTGCAAGCTTCACATGATGTTACTTGGACATTGTGATGCTTAGAAACTTCTCATCTAAGCCTATGGGATCATATTTTTCCCCTCTACAATAATTTCTTTCTCTTTTCACTATCTTGGAGGCATTTTCCTGTGGCGGCGAGATTTCGATTGGGGAAAAAGTTGTCAAATGCGAGTAGTGCAAAGTTGCAAAGTGGTGCAACTTTTATTTTGCAACTCATGTGACCAAAATAATTGTTCCAATGCATCTAAGTGGGTATTTTTACACTAGGAATAGTCCTCTTTCTCACCCAAACATGTCGAATCACTCTGAGCTACGTTCGACTGGCTGAATCCCTTAAGAGTCAGAAGTGCAAAATGGCTACAAAATTCAGCATGACGTTACTCGGACACCTTGACACTTAGACACTTCTCATCTAAGGCTATGGGATTTTATTGTGACCCTATATAATAACCTCTCTCAATTTTTTCTATCTCGGAGGCGTTTTCTTGTGGCAGTGAGATTTTGCAAGGGGAAAAAGTTCTCAAATACAAGTAGTGCAAAGTTGCAAAGTGGTATAGCTTTCGTTCTGCAACTTGTGTGACCAAAATAACTATTGCAAAATGTCTAAGTAGGTATTTTTGTGCTAGAAATGGTCCTCTTTCACACCCAAATGCACCAAATTTCTCTAAGCTACATTCAACTAGTTGAATCCCTTAAGAGGTTGAAGTGCAAAATGGCTGCAAACTTTAGCATGATGTAACTCAAACACCGTTATGCTCAGAAACTTCTCATCTAAGCCTATGGGATTTTTTTTGTGCCTCTCTACAGTAACCTCTATTGGTTTTTGCTATCTCAGAGACATTTTCTTGTGGTGGTGAGATTTTGCTTGGGAGAAAAGTTTTCAAATGCAGCTACTGTAAAGTTGCAAAGTGGTGCAAATTTTGTTTTGCAACTCATGTAACCATACTAACTATTTCAACGCATTTGAGTGGGTATTATTACACTATGAATGGTCCTCTTTCACACCCAAACAAGCTGAATCACTTCGAGCTATGTTCAACTGGCCTAATCCCTTAAGACTCCGAAGTGAAAAATGGCTGCAAACTTCAGCATGACGTTACTTAGACACCATTATGTTTAGAAACATCTTGTCTAAGCCTATGGGATATTTTTGTGCCCCTCTACAATAACCTTTTTTTGTTTTTGTTATCTCTAAGGTGTTTTCTTGTGGCGGCAAGATTTTGCTTGGGAAAAAAGTTGTCAAATGCAAGTAGTGCAAAGTTGCAAAGTGGTGCAACTTTCGTTCTGCAACTTGTGTAACCAAACTAACTATTCCAACACATTTGAGTGGGTACATTTACATTAGGCATGGTCCTTTTTTTCACACAAACGTGCCGAATCTCTCTAAGCTACATTCAACCGGTTGAATCCCTTAAGAGTCTGAAGTGCAAAATGGCTGCAAACATCAGCATAACGTCACTCAAACAGTGTGATACTTAGAAAATTCTTGTCTAAGCCTATGTTTTCATTTTGTGCCCCTCTACAATAACCTCTCTCAGTTTTTTCTATCTCAGAGGCATTTTCCTATGCTGGTGAGATTTCGCTTAGGCAAAAAGTTGTTAAATGCAAGTAGTGCAAAGTTGCAAAGTGGTGCAACTTTCTCTTTGCAACTCGTGTGACCAAAATAACTATTCCAACACATGTGAGTTGGTATTTTTATGCTAGGAATGGTCCTCTTTCACACCCAAAGACACTGAATCGCTCTGAGCTACATTTAATTAGCTGAATCCCTTAAGAGTCTAAAGTGCAAAATGGCTGCAAACTTCAGCATGACATTACTCAAACACCGTGATGCTTAGAAATTTTTCATCTAATACTATGGGATCATGTTGTACTCCTCTACAATAACCTCTCTTAGTTTTTTCTTGGAAGGAAAATAAGCATGTCTAAGTCAAGAGCAAGTTCACCCAATCTTGGCAAGGCACAAGCAAAGTCCACCATTCCCATGGTCAAGGAAAATGTCCAAGATGATGCAAGGTTCACTTGGGAAAGAAAATATATGTCCAAAATACTATCAAGCCCACCCTTGGATTGAATAATGCTTTTCCAAGACAAAGGTAAAGTCCACCCAACTCAAAGCATACATGGAAAAGACAATGTAAAGTCAACCTAGCTAAAAGCATACATGGAAAAGACAACTTAAAGTCTGCCCCAATCTGAAAATAGGAGATGGAAAACATATCTTGAAGTCCGCCTTAGGCCAAGATCAAAGGGACATCCAACACGCTAAGATGGTGCCTTTTCATCTTCCAACCAATCAAATTGTACCAAGCTAGCATGTCTAGGTTCAATGAGCTTGACACTTCATAATGCAACAACTTTTTATTGTTGGTTTATATTTAGCAAAATAAAAAGTGTCCCCAAATGTAATTTTCTCATTGGTCGAGAGGTAGTTAGTTGTGACAAACCCTAATTAGGGTTTTATTTTTTAATCTCATTCGTTGATTTGAAATAAATCTTGGCCATTGACTTGTATTCGAGGAGCCTATAAATTGAGCTCACCCCTCATTTGTAAAATATGGGAGCATCCATCGCATACTACCAGTTCACTACCTTGTCTATTCTTTCACTTACTATTATTCTTTGATAGATTTTTTCCAAGCATCCATCACTTTTCTGAAAGCACTTGGTGTAGGCTCTTAGCCATAGTGGCAAGACAGTGAATTGTTTGATAAAATGCTTTGGTAGACATGTATGAAAAATGTGGTAGCATAAACAAGGTAGTAAACTATTTGAAAAAATGCCTCAAAGAAATGTGGTCTCATGGTAATGGAATGCCATGAAAATATAGGGAATTTTCTTGTCATGGCATTCCATCACCATGAGACCACATTCCTTTGAGGAATTTTTTCAAATATTTCGTTACCTTGTCTATGTTATTGCTTACTATTACGCTTTGATGGATTTTTTCCAAGCATCCATATAGCTTGTTTGAAAGCACCTATTTTAGACTTTTAGCCATAGCAGCAAGGCAGTGAATTGATTGATAAAATGCTTTGGTAGACATGTATGAAAAATGTGGTAGCATAGACAAGGCAGTGAACTGTTTGAAAAAAAACCCTCAAAGAAATGTGTTCTCTTGGTGATGGAATGCCGTGACAAGCACATTGAGACCACATTCCTTTGAGGCATTTTTTTGAATAGTTCACTACCTTTTCTATGCTATTGCTTCTTATTATGCTTTGATATATTTTTTCCAAGCATCCATAGCTTGTTTGCAAGCACCTATTTTAGTCTTTTAGCCATAGCAGCAAGGTAATGAACTGTTTGATAAAATTCTTTTGTAAACATGTACAAAAAATGTGGTAGCATAGATAAGACAATGAATTGTCTGAAAAAATGCCTCAAAGAAATGTGGTCTCATGGTGATGGAATGGCATGAAAATCCATAGCAATTTTCATGTCATGCATTCCATCACCATGAAACCACATTTCTTTTAGGCAATTTTTTTCAAGCAGTTCATTGCCTTGTCTATAGTATTGCTTGCTATTATGCTTTTGATAGATTTTTTCTGAGCATCCATAGCTTGTTTGAAAGCACTTGTTTTATGATTTTAGCCATAGAAACAAGGTAGTGAATTTTTTGACAAAATACTTTGGTAGACATGTATGAAAAATGTGGTAATATAGACAAGGTAGTGAACTATTTGATAAAATGTGTCAAAGAAATCTGGCCTCATAGAATGCCATGATAAGAAAATGCAATTGGTAGCTGCTCCTACATATTAGCTATGCAATGTGAAGTAATTGCATAGCTACTTAGGTTGACTTTGTAAAAACTATATTGTAATTAAAATTTTGTCATCTATCAACATCTAGTTATTATTTATGTAGTGTGAAGTAATGCTTTGACTTTGAAAGATGTGCAATAAAATGTAATCAATGATATGAATATAAACTACAAAAAAATATTTTTTACAATTCATTAGTTAAAATATTTATTATATTTTCTCTCTATATCTCTATATGCTATGGAAATACCTTTCAATTCCAAAATAAATAGATTTTATCTCTTGAACTCTACATTTTTATATGTTTTTTTTAAATATGATTTTTTCTCGACTTTTTAAAAAACTCTTATACTTTTGGTTTGTCAAAATTTTCCCCAAAATATTTTTGCTTCTATGCATTGGAAGCATGAGGCATACACATGAATACATGCACTATACGTGAAGTATACATGTCAATAAGTGAAGTATACATGTGAATAAGTGAAGTATACATGGGAGTAAGTGAGGCACAAGTAATTGAAACATTTCGAAGGATACAAACTACCAGGAATGGAGCTTATTTACACAATACACTTTAGATGGAGCTTATTGAGCAATTGACAGTAATTAATTAAGCATTAGATGTAAACAAAATCTATGCCTACAACATTCAAGCATATGATTTACACAATACACATGATAACATCATTCAAGAATGGTAGTAGCAAAATAAGATTTTTTAATCAAAAAGCCATAAGGTTTACAATGATATATATTGATAAAATTATATACAATATATCCAAAAAATCCATACAAGCATAGTACAAAGGAGCCATATTATGGACATAAAATGTCACGTATATATCGATAGTACAAAATATATGTTCCAAAATGCCACATAGACATACAACAAATGACCCTAATATAGTCATTTCCCTCCAGGGGAAGGAAATAGATCCTATGTTGCCTTCAAAATTTAGTTGGATGGAGTGACTGTTGGTTCTCTCGTCTTTTGAACATACTCGCTAGTCCTCCTCTCTTCACTCTAGACCTTCAATTGATGCAATAAAATGTAAAGAAGTTAATACACAGAAATTGAATTGTGGAATGACATATAAAAAACTATAATCACTTACCGCATATAGATAGTCATCATTCACATTTACATCATTACCATGTCCACGATCTAGAGTGACAACCACCTATAGCAACCATCAAGATAGAAATTAAGCTACACAAAATTATCGTGAATTTTCTCTATAATAGACCATAAAAGAGAAAATATAATGTCAAATTGACTAATCTATTGCATACCTCTCTCAATGGATCAGAAATGGCTATTGCTGCAACAACTTCGTGCTCCATCATGCCAACAACATCACCAGCTTGTTGTCTGATGTCAACATCTGCAAATGGTAAATGAAAGAGTAAATGGTAGGGTGAATAGTTAAATGTTAATGGGATGGGATTAGGAAGGAATAAAGGAACAAAAAGTGAATTAGGAGAAGATAATGTGACACGATAAGGGAATACAAATGCAATGTTTGTGTTTCTCATCAAATTTTTAGATTTGTATATGAAAAATTATGAAAACTATCTAACATTGTTTTACAACACCATTATTGAATAAAGGCTACCTGAGTGTAAGTTGTTTGAGGAAATGAATTTTGAGGTGTGGAGGTCGAAGGTTCACTAGGAATTTTTTTGAAATATAAAGTATGTTATGAGACAAACATTCAAATATAACATTCAACTGTTCAAATGCAATAATAATATCTTTAATACTAGTTTCATACCTATGGACTCAATGTCAAGACCAAATTTAAGATTTTGTAGGAATGGGGCACATCTCATGAACACTTCAACCCTGAAATTTCATCTGTATCAAAATTCTACTAATTTACTTATTCTTAAATTTCAAAATATAATTTAATAAACAACACTAGATGAGCTTGTTGAATTTTACCTAAGTGTCAATGTTGAATGTATCATTCAACAAATCATCTATGAAATCCATCACCTTTTCAATTGATGTAGACTATGTAGCTACATCCCAAGCACTCGTATAATCGTATGTGAAAACTACACCACAAGCACCACAATGGTGGGGTGCAGCTTGGGGTCTACACATCTCCTCCACACCAGGCTCTACTAGAGGCCTCACACACTATAAAATGGTATGGTTGAGTGATCCAATTGACTCCAGCGTGTCCACCTCTACACTATCCTTAACAATGGAACGAACGACGACATGCTCCACAATGGGTTTGGCCACTTGGGTCTCGATGCCAACTGTGGATTACGTCGTACAATAGGTCTATCATGTGTGGAGCCCCCACCTCTACCCTGAAAGTCTAAGATGTCAAAATAATTTGGCATCTTTTTGAGGATAAACTCACAACAGAGTTTCCTCAAAAAGTATTGTGGTACCTCATGGTTATTGCATGGAGGTTTTTCAAATACTATCCACCACCACTCCAAAATCTAATTTTTAATTAACTCATGGTGGCATCAATGGATGGGGAACCTCCTACATGTATGAGACAAAGGTGCATTGGTTTTCAGGTTTGTAAATAGGGCACGCAAGTCGGCTTTGCTATTTTTTTGTTTTTTAACATCTGCATATGGCAAACCTCTAGCATAATATTGTCTCATCTCATGCCTCTTATTTGACCAAAAATTTATTTTCTCACTAATTTCTCCTGCATCAGATACAATTGACTTCAATGATTCAACAATCCCTCTCCTATAAGGGTGGGTTTCGACATGCTCGATTAATCTTCCAATTAATTGTTCAATGTCTCTTTTATTGTTTTCAATTTGTTTTAGAATATTTTCTTGTGTTCCTTGAGGATGCCTATGAATTTATGGAGGCGTTTCAAGTTGTTCTTGAATAGGAGACTCTTCCTAAGGGGGTGACTGTGACTTCTCAATGTTTGGAGGTGGAAATTCATTCCCTAAGAATTAGAACAAAATTTTATTATAAAAACCTATTTCAATCTGCATTATAAATCAAATTTGAAATAAATAGAATAAAAATCCATACCTCTTCACAATCTTCGATGTCTTTGACATGTTGGTGACATCCTCGTGAAAAATAGCAATCTAAGGATGCAAATAATGGATGATATTTGGTGAACGTGGGTTGTAGACCTTAAATCCTCCAAGCCAAGCCACGGGTTGAAGTGAAATGAGGTTTCAAAATGTGTTTTTGTCTTTTATTTACCTTTTGCATTTGACACACACCAAATGACTTAAATTTAATATATTTCTCATATGATTTGAAGCATTGAAATGGGTTTATTCAATATATTTCTCATATTCCCTATAACTATTCATTACTTCATATAATAAAAAACATTTATTTCATTACATTTATTAATCTTAATTGGTTTATCTATATTATATTATTGATTTATAATAGTTAATTTATTAGCCTTATAAATTAAAATAAAACATTTTATATATTCGATAAATATCAATAGCTCATATAGCCGATAAATGCTCAATCTGATATACTCTTAAATACAATTAAAAGTGTCCATGCTAATAATTTCCCCCCTTTGTTTAATTAATTGTCGAAACGGCCTGATAAGAAATATTGATTATCTATTTTGTTCGTTGATGTGGATTTTACTTAATATCTTTTAGAAAAATTGTGAGAGACAAAATTTTGTTGATTGATTTAGATATGATTGAGTTTGTTTTTAAAGGGTTAGAATTCAACGTGTTAAAAGAGGAAATGGTAGTTGCATTCTTTATTCATAGATATAGACTTCATTTAAATCCAACTACAAAAATGAAGACTTTTTAATATTTGAGAGACTTATTCATTATCTTCTTTATTTAGATTTTATTAAACTAAATTTTGAAAGATTAATTCTTTAATGTGTTGGGAAAGGAAATAGTCTTTTTCATTGACACGTGTAGAGTTAATTTAGGTTGTATTTGAAATAATAAGATTTTTATGTGTCTAAGAGGAAATATTCATTACTTTTTGTATTTTCTGACTGATGTAGAGTTCATTTTAAAATCCATCTTCTAGATGGCAAGATTTTTGTCCTTTGGAGAGGAAATGTGGATGAACCTCTTTATTGTGATATAGATATAATTTAATTTGTACCTAAACAATAAGACTTTCTTCTATTGAAGAGAAGATATTTAGTCAACCATTATGAAAAATAAGATTTTCTTTTTTTAGTCTTGAAAAGAAATGTCGATTAAATGTATAATTTTTTTTGTCTTGAAAATGAATGTTGGTTAAAGAAAGAAGGATTTTTTTTTAAATTCTAGTGTAGCACCCCTCCATTTTTTTCTTTTTTGATCGAACAGTGTTCTTCTATGTATGCTTTATTTCTGTTAGCACCTTGACTTGGTACTTGGTTACTATTTGATCACAAACTATTAAGCGATGCGTATGTGATATTTTGATGTAATGGAATTTTATTCTAATGTTATCATTATGGCATGTTTTGAATTAGTGTAACAAATATTTAATTAAATATGCTTTATGCTTTTGATTATATTATTGACGCTAGACTCGTTAATTAGAAAGTCTATATTGGTGAAGGGGATAGGATTGTATCACTCACTTGCGCGCGCCCTACGATTATGAGATTTCCTCTTCACGGTGTGTTTTATTATATCATATATATATGCATGTTCGATATACTCTTTGCTCGCAGGTTGACAGGTATAGGACATCGACTCCACCTGATTTCACAGGTTGAGCATGTCCATTGTCCAATGGTATTTGATTGGGAAATAGTAGCTAGGTTTTCTGTGCCAAGTCATAACCCTAGCCATAGTGTGTCGTCAGGTTGTAGTCGGGTTTAATTGTTTTAATTATCCTTTTCACCTTGGTTTTTATTTAATTTCAAATTATAAAGGTAAATAAATGGCTTGGGTAGTTAAATTTATGTTTAAATATTGTTGGTTGCAATGTTAGAATGTTAGTTATTTTATTGATTAATTCAATTTAATTAATAAAATAATATAATCTTGGATTAGATTTAGTTTATTGATTAATTAAGTTAATGGTGATAAATTGAATTAAGTTAGTTGTTTTGACATTATTGGATATTTTGATTTAAATTAAAAAAAAGAAAATCATGTTTTAAATTGCACTTTCTAAAAATATTGTGTAAAAGAATTTTCCTTTTAAAAAAGTTAAATACCTTTTTGCTAAAAAATGATTTTTTAAATATATGAAAAAATCCATTTTGGAAGCAATTTTGTTTTAAATTTTAAAATGAAAAAATATCTCCAAATTTGCAATAAATTAGGTGGATGGAATATTTTTAGGGGTTTGACTAAATTTGGGGAAACTTTATGAAAGTTTTTTTTGGCATTTCATTTTGGAATAGAAATTTTGAATTTGTGGAGACAAAAAAAAGGGGATTGAAAAAAAGAAGAGAAGAGGAAAGGATTTTCTGTGGTTTTTTTTTGGATTTGAAGAAGATGATTGGCTACTTGGATGAGTTAGAAACAAAATAAGATTTGAAAGCACCATTGGAAATCTTTCTTAGCTTGGACAAAAAACCAAGTTTCTTTCTATGATTTTTATTTTCATTTTGAAAGAGTTTTCAAATTTTTATGTTGTTGGAAAAGATTTAGATTCTATTTGATTTGGAAGGAAAACCCATGTAAAATCTTGTTTCAAAACTTGCAAAAACTCTATTGAAATCATGGGAAAGAAAACAAAGAAAGAATCCAACCATAGAAAATAGAAAGATAAACAAAAAGAATATATGTTATGAATTAGAAATTAAGAATTTGTGCTTGCAAATTATTTTGCTATGTATTTTGTTTTGGAGGAATTTTTTTTGCATATAGCTTGAATGTAAAACAATGGAAATTTGTATATATATATATATATACATGTATATATATATATATATATATATATATATATATATATATATATATATATATATGTGTGTGTGTGTGTGTGTGTGTGTGTGTGTGTGTGTGTGTGTGTGTGTGTGTATATATATACATGTATATATGTATATATATTTGTATAAAATCCATGCTAGGAATTTTTTTGTTTTCAAAAACATTTACCCAAATTTTAATTATTTTTTTTCCTATTGAAGAAAAAACCCTGAATCAGAAAACAAAGCTTTAGTTTCTCTTTTTTTTTTGAGAAAATTTATATATAAAAAAGTAATTATTAACAAAAAACTTTAAGGGAGGGGAGGTTGGGCCCTGCCCCCACAGCCACACCCCATGGGAGGCGCTATGGAGGCAGTGTCACTGCCTCCAAAGGCATCAGCGCTGCCCACATAGCACACCCCCAAAAAGGGGGAGGTTGCGTGGGCAACCAGGCCTCTCCCTTTGGGAGGGGCCCACGGCCCTTATGTGTGGCTGTTGTGTTTTTTTCTTTTTTTTTGAAATTTTTTTATTAATTATTAAATATTATCTGTATAATATAATATATATGTTATATATAATAATTATATATTATATAATATATATATATATATATTATATGTATATATATATTTATATATATATATATAATATGCATATTTTGTGTATATATATATAATGTATATATATTATGTATTTTTAAACTAATTTAGATGGTTGTTTTTAAATAGAAATATTTAAATAATAATTATATATTTAATATATATGTGTATTTAAATATAATTAATTTTAAGGTGATTATTTTATTATCGTAGTTGAAATAAAAATTGTTTTTTTAATTTAATCAAATGATTTTATCTAGCAAGTTGATTTGATTATTTTGTATGATTGAAGAACATGGAGTTAAATCATTGGTTTTAAATTTCTCAATGTTGCAAATTAAATTTTATTTATTTTTGAATAATTGTAAGTAACATTGATCAAGTTGATTGTAGGAAATCCTAACATTAGTTTATTTAAATTGCCTGAAATATTTTCTAGTGATGGTCTTATCCATTCTCGGTGTTGGGCAATTGTGTCTATTTTTATGTAAGTCTTCCAGATTGGGGGTTGTAGTATTTCCTTGGGTAGTGCGTCTAATTGTATCCAGTGTTTTACCTGGTTTTCATGAATGGGGATGGCTTGTGCCTCCTTGGTATTAGGAGTGGGTTATGTGGTTTGTACCTCCTTTGGAAGGAGTGGATTAGGTGTTTTGTTGTCTCCAGTGTTTGGAGAGGGGTTTGAATTTTTTTTCGTCCTGTGTTTGGAGTGACATTTCTTCATATTTTTCTCCTAGAGTTGGAGTGGTTTTATCTTGTTGATATGCACTTGGGATTCCCTTGGTGATTGGTTTTGTTTGGTATGTTGTCAATTAGAAGAGTGGCTTCTATTAGGGGCCAGAGCCCAAACAGGTAAACTGGATAACCTTCAGAGGTGGTTTAATCAAGTGATAACTAAATTAATGTACTTAGAAGTTAGGTAGTATTTCACACTAATTAAGATAATTGAGCCTTACTCATGGACACAAGTGCTCATATAGGCTTGGGATGAGTGGCAAGGCCTAGAATGGCAAAGTCATCTATCTTGTTTTTATGAGAGTTATTTGGTTCTGCATGAGTGAGTATGGGTGTCAAGATTCGGTAGAGGCCACTAGGACAACTCATAGTGGGGGTCGAAGCCTATGAAGATTCCTAGAGGATATCCCATGTCGAGCTATGTGATGACACTATTTCTACGACAACAGTTGGTATTTGGTTTTATGTGTATGATCTTCTTATCATAATTGATCTATTTTATTTCTGAAAGCAATGTGACCATGTCAATGATTTTAGAGTTGTACTTGTGTTATTCGTATGGTTGTATGGTTCATGAAATCAGTTGTGTCAGTGTGAATTAGCATATGTCTAGTGGTTGATGGCCTTGTATAGGATTCCTTGTTACTATCTCCTAGCATGGGGGGTGAGCCTTCGGGTATCACATGGTTGGGAGGAACGTGCACCTTAATCCATTGGGTCATCATTTTGTTCGTGTGGACGAGATTTCTAGTTGGAGAGCTCATGGGATCCAGTTACTTTCATGCTTTATTCCTTTCAGTTATTATTGTAATTTATTACTCCTCTTTGTATCGAGGTTTAAGATGTAATTTCTAATCATGTTTATTGGATTTACCTCATTCGGGGAATGAGAGTTGTAATTGTATTGTAAATTATATTATCAAAAACATGTGGTATCTCTTATGCCTTTGATGTAATTTTATCATGTATGGAATGTATGTGTATTTAATTTGTTAACTAATTAAATGTTATGGTTTTAATTCATGTTTCTTGTTTGGGTTTAAGTAAACTCAGTCTCGGGGCGCCGGTCCTAGCTCAGTTGGTTAAGGTGTTCCCTGTAGCAGGGCGCCCATCATGGGTTCGACTCTCCGGCGCTCCCGTGGTACCGGTTGGTGTGTCCCGCCAGCACTGCCGGTCACGGTAAAAAGTTTACCGGTGGTGGGGGGTTATATGGGGGCAAGCACCCGATTCCCGCGAAAAAAGAAAAAAAAAAGTAAACTCAGTCTCGTAACCTTAGGGGTTGTTGGCAATGGGTAGTGAACTTGCATGTTATTTGTTCTTAAACAAAAAAAATTGTTGCAATTGAGTAGTTAATTTCAACTTCCCCTAGGGTTGTGTGGTGGGGCATTACATCTAGTAAAGTTGGAAGCCATACAAAAGAATGATAGATAATATATTTATTTTCTCATGAAAATTAAAATTTTACAAATTAACTATTGAATTTATTCTACTAGAATAGTCGTAATATCAATAGATGAAATGCTACTTCTTTGATGATAAATGTAAAGTTTATTTCAATTGTATTCCAAACAGTAAGACTTTTTAAAATATTTTTATAGAGAAATATTGAATATCTTCTTTAATTATTGATGTAGACTTCATTTAATTATCTTCTAGAGGGAAAGACTTTTATTATGGAGAGGAAATGATGAGGGTCTTCTTCATTGATAAATGTAAGCTCCATTTAATTTGTATTATGAACAATGACATTCTTCTAATAAAAAATAATAATGATTACCTTAACATGTTGACAAATATGGGCAATAAAATCATTTTTTTCTTTAAAAAAATTGTTGGAGAGATGTTAAATTAGAGTAACATTGTAAGCCATGAGAGAAGGTTAAATAATATATTTACTTTTTCATTAGCTTTAATTAATATTTTTGCAAATTAATTTTATTAACTCTAAGATAGTGGATTAATCATAATATTGTGAGATGGAAAGAAGTTTATTTATTGATAGATGTAGATTTTATTTAATGCATATTAAAAATAATAAGAATTTGACATGATTAAGGTGAACTATTTATTATTTCTTTATTGATTGATGTAGATTTCATATAATTCATCTTCTAGAAGGCAATAATTTTTTGTGTTGGAGATAAAATTGGGATAGAATTTTTATTAGTAGGCACATAGACTTCATTTAATTTCTATTCTAAATAATAAGGTTTAATTATTTATTGAAGGGAAATTTTGAGTACCTCACATGTCAGCCAAATTATGGAGAATAAGATTTTTTGGGTCTTGATAGGGGAATATTCATTAGGCCTTTCTTTTGGTTGAAGATAAAATATTGTTAAAATATAGTAAGGTTGAGATTTATATAAAAGAAGAGGCAATGGTCTTGGCTCAATTGGCTAAAAAATTCTATTGTAGGCAAAAGGTCATGAGGTCTAGTCTCCCCCCTTGTGTGGTACTAGAGGGCATGTTGTGTCAGTATCCATATAAAAGAAGTTTAATTTTTTATTTTTCTTCATGGAATTTAAGTAAAATTTTATAAATTAACTATTGAATTTAATCTAATAAACTAATTACCTAGTATTAAGTGATGAAATTGTGATTCTTTATTGCTATATATATTTTTTCTTTAATTTACATTCCAAGCAAAAAGATTTTATTTTATTGAAGTGAGAGTATTGATTACCTTGTGAACCATTATGGATAATATGATTTTTTTCTTTTGTCTTCAAAAGGGAATGTTTATTAGAAGCATAATAAGTCTATTTTTCTTAAAACTGATTTTAAAAAAATAGGTTCCATTCGCATAATATATATTTATTAAACTACTTTAAATCTAGAATTACATTAACTCACATTACATGTGTGTACTAATTAAAGTACAATATTTTTTATCAATTTAAATAATCTAACTATAAGAAATATCATGACATATATTTATATACATAGACTTTTAAATTTGATTAGATCAAAGAAACATGTTTACAACATAGGAGGTGCCAAGAATATGAAGCAATATCTAGAAATAGAAATAGCAAGGCATTGTTGCTATTCTATGACATCTCTATGAATGTGCTAGGGTTCATCTTGCATAAATCTATAAGTCATGCTTACATAATTTATGTGGGAACGTAATTTTTGGAGATCATAATTTTGACACAAGAAACCAATTGATTCCATTCTTTTAGATTAAATATCTCAGAGTTTGAATTTTTGATAACCCACTTGCTCCAAGTTAATGTTTCAACATTTTTAAGGGTCAAACTTGACTAAGACCTCAAAATTATTATTTAGTATTTTATTCGAGTATTTTTGAAATTCTAGACTTAATGGACATGTATAGGATAAACAATAATTATTAGATCATTTATTCTTGAATGCAATCTTCGTAAAAATAGTAATTTGCTAGGTTTAGCAATTTTAGTTGTTTTAGATAGTTTTCAGTTCTTATTAGTTTTCTACATCATAACTATGTTGTATAGTAGGAGATTGGGGATTTATTTTAAAACCAATAACCTTATACAATGTATTTTGTTTAGCTTTTGGGGAATGATAATATAATTTTTAACTTTTATAGTAAAATTCTTGATGTCAGGGCCTTATTCAACCATCTTAGGCTTATATTTTAGTGTTTTATTATCATATTTTTAAAATTTTAGATTTAACGGATTTGTATTTGATCATGAAACTGGGTTGTAAGTCACTCTATAAACTTATTTGGACATGTAGAGTATAAGAGATAGTTATTAGCTTGCTTGCACTTGAATGTAATGTTGCTAAAATTAGTAGTTTGTTAAAATTTTCAAGTTCAATTACTTTAGGTGATTTCTAGTTTTGTTTTTAAATATTTTAGTGTATATTAATTATTCTAGATAGTGGGAGAGCGATTATTAATTTTAATATAGGAATAATATGTTTTTATTTAGTTCATTGACAATTATCTAATATAGATTTATAGTTTCTTTAAAGTAAAAATATTGTTGTTTGATTATTGTTACTTTTTTATGTTCAAACAAAAGAGGTAGTGTAGGTTTATGTCATGTCTGAAATTTTGACCTAGAAACCTACACAATTTTATTTTTTTAAATAAAGCAATAATACTATTAACACCAATAATAATAATACTATCAATATTGTAACCACTCCGGATTGTATTATTATTTTTAAATTCTTGATCAATCCTTACTGAATTTATTTTCTATCCTTTAATCATTTAATCTAACATTAACTTTAACCAATGGCCCCCAATACCCTTATTGACAATAGCCCCACAATAAAATTTCCCCTTCATAATATTATCTTCAATGAATCGACACTTAATTTCATGAAAATGAATATCACACTATTGTTGTTTAACTACATGTCTCTCAATTTTACCATAGCAATCTCACTTCCCAACATGATGTTATAGTGATCTTAATTACTCATATCCCAAGCCTTGGAAAATAATAATTTTATTTTAATCATCACCAAAGTGGTGATATCATTATATCCATGTAGAAGAAACAATTGCTGTTAAAACAACACTTCTATTGTCAACACCACGTTGCATGCAAAACTTTTATTACCACCACAACATCGTTAAAAAGGTCACTCTCTTAACACTAATTAAATAAATAATATATATATTTTAAATTTCTTTCATTTAATTATTACATTTACATATTATCCTTATTTATTTAAATAGTCCTTTAAAATTATAAGAATAATAATCATTTATGAATATTTAGAAATACATAAAAGGATCTCATAAAAAAAAAAAAAAACTAACAAGTTACTTTCCCCTTTAAAGAAAAATGCCAAATATCTCATTCCCTATTCCCAAGGGTTATAGTAGTTCTTTTCCTTATTTAAAAAAAAAATGATTAAAGAATATTTAAGGATTTAGATTTAGGGAAGGGTTTCATAAGGAAAGTATACGTGGAACCCTATAATAAGACTCCCAAAACATTCTTTTTCTACTTGTCTCTCTTTTTGAAATCTTGTTTATTTTAATCATGAGAGGGGCTTTTCTCTTTTGTTTTAAAAGGAAACATGCTAAAAAATAACTCAACTAAATTTATGCAATAAATCAAGGGCATGATAAACTTAAAATTCTTTGATCACCATAAATTTATTATTAAGGGCCCATTTAGCTCTGTTTACAAGCCCTATCATGAAGGAATTTGAGGAAGGAAATTATTAATACTAGCACTTGCACCTATAGGAGGTTCAAGGGAGATGCTAATAGGAAATAAAAGGAAAAGCATAAATTTATTGAAACAATACATAATTGGTTATATAAAAATATATAGACATAACGTAAGGGATATGAAATATTCCTATAAAATTGGATGAGTTGATAAGTAGTCTATAGTTTATAAACTTGTAAAAATATAAAAATTTAAAAGTGGATGTTTTCATTTATTGTTGGGAGAATTGGTTGTAGGAACGATACATAGGTGGAATGTGAAACCATAATTTATAAAATTGAAAGCATGAAAGAAATGTATCAACATTTTTTGCATATGTAAAACATCAAATACAAATAAGACATATCTATAGTTAATAGAAGACATAATATCATTTGAATATCACATACGATAAAATTTACATAGTTTTGAAATGGATGTGTAGTGCATACTACCTAGGTACTTTTGGAATGTAATTTTACTGCTAGGCATGTTGCCTTGTTTGTATCAGTAGGTAGATACTATTTATCTTGTAGTGTCCCTCTAGTTTCGACACTCTGTTTAGTCTGATTCTACTTGATAGATGCTTTAGTTCATTATGATACTATGTTGTTTCTTTTCAGAGGTGATTTTGGATATTATGTTGTTTTGTATTTCATGGATGATACATTTACATCCTAATTATCTAGTTGTGTTCATGTGTTGTTACTGAGATAGACACATACATGATATGGTTTATTTGTTTATGACTTTTCATGTGGTTATCATGTTGAGATGATTGCTTATGATTTATCTTGCTCATCTATGTCAGTGAAGAAGATAGTGTAGCGTTACTCATTCGTGAGTACCCTGCTACGATGCAATTCTTCTTCGCATTGTGTTTTCTGATATATTTATATAAATGTCTTGACATTGATGTTTCCTGTAGATACAGGTATCGGGTAACGGCTCCACCTGCTTGTCAGGTTTGAGCGTACCCTAATTCTATAAAATCATGTTGATTGGAGGTATTGACAGGTCCTTTTTGAACCATCATTCTTTATCGAATGAGTATCTATGTGTTACCCCGTGTTATTTTCCAAGTTATTCTGTCATGTTTGTTTGTATTTTTTTGTGTTTGGGAATTAATATTTAAGTTTAAAGAATGTCTATTAATGAATTTATAAATTTAAATTAAATAAGTTAACAGATTTAAAAGTGAAAGTTATTTATTTGTAACTGTATGTTATGTTGTTGTCTATAAATCATCAGAGATATTATGATTTGTCTCTAGTGAAAGATATAAACATTTTGGTTTTGATCTTTATGCTCAGTAGCTACCCCTAGTCTTATTTTATGTTGAGTCATGTTATAGAAAGAGTGGCTTGTGGTAGGGGATGAAATCCTAAGAGATTGTTTGGGTAAACTATCGTAGGTGTGTAAATCCAATGAAAACCTAACTAATGTATTAGGGGTTGGGTAAAACTAAACATTAATTCAGATAAAAAATTTCCTCACCTACTTTCTTAATGCTCCTTTAGATTGAGAAAAGGTTGAGAAGACCTGGAATGGCTAGTCATCATCTTGTCTTCTTGAAAGATGAAACGACTCCACATTAGTCTGTATAGGGTTCGGGAATCAGTAGAGGCACCAAGGTAACTCTTGGAGAGGGATGGTAGTCTAGGAAGATTCACCAGGGTAACCTATCCCGATAGTGTGATGACACTCTTTGTCTATTTCATGATTGTGATCCTCGTGTTAAGTTATCTATAGTTGTGTTTGTGATGCAGGAGCATCCAGTGGTGTAAGGGCAATCTTGCATCACCCAAAAATAGTTAAATTTCAAGTTTCTCAGTTTTTAGATGTTTTTACATTTTTGGATACCCTTGTCGTCATAATGAAATTCCCAATTTATGGTTTTTATTTTCTATTCCTAGGTTGAAAGATATTACAGTTTTAGTTTCCCAGATTTACACCTGAAAATCTTCTGAGTTAGATTTGAGGCACTTAGAGTTTCCGGAATGGCCCCAAAACTTGCCAAAATTGGCATAGAAAATTTCAAGCGTGTTATTGACTTTGAGACCTTTCCAACGGTTCAAATGGTTCGCGAATCGGAGCCCTGGATCAAAAGTTATGGCCTTGGGAAGTTGGTGCACTTTCTAGAAAATACAATTGTGAATGTTCTTTTGAAAATTGAACTCCAATTTGTAATTTTTTGGCGCCAAAACGCTTAAACTAAAATTTGAATGTTGTTTTGGCTCCAAACTAAATAGGAGCTATATTTATGGGTGGGTTTCTAATTTTTGGGTAACTTTTTGGGGACAAGCTCACATATTGCGAAAGGGTTATTTTGTAGCTGTCTGTAACTTACATGTGTTGTAGAACTTTGGGTTTTGAGATCCTCTGCATGTAAGAAGCTCCATTTTCTGAATAATAAAATTATTCTCTTGTTTGTGGGTTATTTTTTGTGTCTCGGGTTGTGCCCTCATCAAGTGGTATTAGAGCGAGTTTTCTTGAGCATGTGGATAGATCGTCGATCGTGAGGTAGTTCGCACCAGGACCGTGGTTGTGGGTCGAGGTCAAGAAAGATGCCTCCAAGAGTGATGCCTGGTAGGCATGATGGTGCTAAAGGTGGTCGAGATGGCAAGAATGCTGGTGGTAGAGATGCACCGGTAGCCCTCCAAGGATGGATTGATGCGTTACAAGAGCAATTGAGAAGATGGTTAAACCCGAGGGAGGAAAGTGAGGATGAAGGAGAGGAAAAAGGTTCAAATGTAGAAGAGGAAGAAGAAGCAATTGATCAAGAACAAATGTGGCTAATAAGGGCCATTTCGAAGATCGGGAAAAGACCCAGAGCAGAAGTCCCTAGTTATTCTGGAAGTCTGAACCTGGAAGAGTTGATCGACTAGATCAACGAGCTAGAAGAATATTTTGAGTATGAGGAAATGGAGGACCCATATCAGGTTAAGTTTGCAAAAATGAAGCTAAAGGGCCATGCCAGTATTTGGTGGAAAGAGGTCCAGTTGGAAAGAAATCAAAGAGGAAAAGGAAATATCACAAGATGGGATCGCATGGTAGAGAAACTAAAGAAGCAATTCATACCAGTGGACTACGAGTTAGATATATTGAAGAAATTGCAAGGGTTGAAGCAAGGAAGCAGATCTGTGAAAGAATATACTAAATATTTTTACAAGATAATTATCAGAACTAGCCACACAGAGGCCAATAAAGAGAAGGTAGTATGATATCTTAATGGGTTACGACCAAGCATTCAGGAGGAGTTAAGCCTAATCAAAATGACCACCATTGAGGATGTGTATCAGTTTGCTCTAAAGGTGGAAGAGAAGCTAAACAAAAGATTTGATGGCAAGCAAAAAGGATGAGGAGGTCAAAGTGGAAGGGGCAATGGAAGACCTTCAAGAAGCTGAAATGATGATGAAAAGAAAAGTGAAGATGTGGGTACCAGCCAAAGCCAAAGAAATGACAACTTCTACCACCCTCGTGATCAAAATAGTGGTGATCAAAGAGGTAGAGGATGAGGGAGATATGGACAAGGTTCTGGAAGAGGTGGTTTCAAAGGAACGTGTTTCTAGTGTGTTGAAGAAGGGCATCGAGCCTATGAATGTCCACAACACCAAGGAAGGGCAGGAAAAAGGCCAGAAGGTCATGGAAGGGTTGTGCATGCAGATGAGGAGGCTCAGTCTGAACATTCAGATGATGCTAAAAGGGGAGAAGCCCTAGTGATTAGGAGAGCCCTGGTGACTGAGGAAAAGGAACCAGAACAGAGGAAGAATTTGTTTCACACAAGGTGCAAGTGTGAAGGAAAATGTTGTGATGTAATTATTGACGGTGGGAGCATTGATAATCTGGTGTCAGAGGAGATGGTCACAAAGTTGAAGCTGAAGAGGGAAAGGCACCCACATCCATATCGGATTTCCTGGTTGCAGAAAGACCACAAAGTTTTGGTCAATGAGCAGTGCCTAGTAAAGTTCAAGATCGGGAGTACCATGATGAGGTACTCTGTGATATCTTCCCCATGGATGCATGTCACATGTTGTTGGAGAGGTCATGGCAGTTCAATAGGTGAGCTATACATGATGGCCATGCAAACACTTATTCCTTGACAAAGGATGGGGTTCGTCACAAGTTGAAACCCCTGAAGGAGAATGAAGAAAAGGTATGCAGTAGTGCTAGAATTTGCTATGTAGATGGAAGAAAATTTTTAGAAGGTATGAAGCATGAGCATGTGTGTTATGCATTGATTCCTAGAGTGAGTAAGCAGGATAGTAAGAAGGTTCCAGAAGAAGTTTCTGGGATGTTGGATGAGTTTCAGGATATTGTTTCTGACAATGTACCTAAGGGTTTACCACCAATAAGGAAGATCAGTCATCAGATTGACTTGATTCCTGGAGCTAGTTTACCCAAATAAGGCGCTCATAGGGTAACCAACAGAAAATGAGAGTTGAACAAACAAGTTCAAGAGTTGTTGAAAAGGGTTTGTCTGGGAGAGTTTGAATTCCATGTGTGTAGTACCTACAGGTACTAACACCAAGAAGGATGGGGAGTGGAGGATGTGTATAGTTCCCCAAGCCATAAACAAGACCAACGTCAGTATAT